>CAUYSK010046195.1:0-68017 GCA_963575035.1 Avahi laniger
ATCCCACAGGTCCTGGAGCCCACTGTTGGATTCACTTAAAAAACTCTCTCAGTTACATGAGAAAACCTAATGTGCTGGAATATGATTTACAAAAATTAAATTGGCAAGGAATGTGGCAATAAAGTTGTCTAATGTGTTCCAGGGTGACGGTGGAGAGATGATTTAAAGTAGCCGAGGGCAAGAGCGGTTTAAAATCGGCTGCTGGGCAGTGCACATTTTCAGAGCTGTCTGGGTTTTGGGTTGGGTGTGCAGCATTTTAGTTCAAAGGCTGCAGTCCATTTCAGAGTTTGACAGGAAGAAGTAAGAGGCCAGCTGAATTCTTGCCAGGGGATATAACAAAGAATTCAGAATCCAATACCCAGCCCAGCTCACACTCACATACAAAACAATGGTTCTTTTTTCTCTTGTTTGAAATGCAAACCAGTCACTTTTTTGTTCCTACAGTTGTAACTAATGAAATCATCTTTGCAGAGCTCGTACAATGGCTTCCCTTTCTGTCTCTGGGGCACCCTTTCCTTATTATTCTTGCTTCCTTTCTCCCCCAGGGCTGAGGTCTCCGAGAGTGGTTGTAAGGGCTGTAAACATTATACCTGGGACATATTGCTCTTGGTTACTTCATTAACCTGCATCCTGAAATGAGACGATTAGGACACAAAGTAGAGCCAGGGCATGTAGCATGAGTCAAAATGAAATCTTTGTATTTTAAGCCATGGGCATTTGAAGTTGTTTATTATTGCGGCATGATCTAGCCAAAGTTGACCGACACACAGGCAATGCACCCATTACTGGCATTAAGACGTATGGATACAAATGTGCTTCTGGCTTAGTGTTGGCTTGAAGTGGGCACTTGATAGGTGTTTGGAAAAAATAAATGCACAGAAAAGATCTGATTTCCAGCACCAGCTTTAGCGATTTTCCAGCTGTGAGACCATCACTTAATTTCATCTGTACACAGACATACAATTAGCTGCTCTGTTTACCGTGGCATTGTGATCATTCAAAAAGTATTGATTCAAGCACAGAATAAGCTATAAAGTGTTATACAAATGAACTTACCTATGCGAGTCAGTGAAAACTAGTGTTATTTCTTCCCATTTATTTGAGGGATTTTTAGTCATTTATTTTTGGTTGAGGCACAAGTTGAAAAGTTTTCTTTTGCTTCTACTTCATTCCTTTTTATGGTTGAGTAGTACTCCAAGGTATACACACCACATTTCCTTTATCCACTCATGAATTGATGGGCACGTAGGTTGATTCCATATCTTTGCAACTGTGAATTGTGCTGTGATAAACATTCAGGTTTTGGTGTCTTTTTTATAAAATGATTTCTTTTCTCTTGTATGAAACTGGAGTCCATTAATCTAAGTGAAGTGTCTCAGAAATGGAAAAATAAACACCTTAGGTTCTCACTAATCAGTGGGAGCTAAATGATGGGTACACATGGGCACAAAGAAATGTACAGGACATTGGAAACCAAGAAGTGGGGAGGATGGCAGGGTGGGAATCGAGGGATCAAAAACTTACCTTTTGGGTACAATGAACACTGTCCAGTTGGTGGGGACACTGAAAGCCCTGACTTCAGTATTATACAGTGTATCCATGTAACAAAAACATTTGTACCTCCTTAATATTTTCAAATAAAAAAATACAAAAAGAAAAAGAAAAAGAAAAGTTTTCTCTTGTCTCTAAACAAGGCAGAAAGTAGAGAAACGGAAGTAAGCATGTGAGAGTCAAGTTAGCTAGTGTCTAAACCTAGAAAAGCCATCGAGTAGCTGCATGCCCTTAGCCAAGACATATCTCTCCTCTGGGCCTTAGTTTCTTTATCTGTAAAACAAAAGCTGCACTAGACTGCATATGAGCTCTTTTTCATATCTACCAATCTGGAATGGATTTCATGTTGTTGTACACTCACTGGGTTGGGCTCCACACAGCTGCAATGGTGGATCGATCTGCAGCCTCTCCATGTTCTGGGTTGGGACTACATCTGCCAACATCTCAGGATGAAAAGTGAACAGGGGCTGGTTACCCAGATGCTTCCTGGTGTCCAGCTGCTTGGCGGGGAGCCCTAGCAATTGAGTGATTGACCAAGTGTCTTCATTTTTCAACCTGACTTTGTGTCTTGTTTCGGATACAGCTCTCTCTCCAGACCTGGAAGAGAATCCCATGGTGGAGTGAAGACCTAAAGTAAAGATCAAGGGAAAAGTGTGGGCTGGGAGCTCTTTGCCATACACAGACTTGGAATAGATGAGAAGGGCAATGGTGCTTGTTTGCCCTCTCTTAAATAGTCCTGCTTTGATCCTTCAGCCCAAATATGAGATTCATGACTCTCGATGCTAAGGGCCCCTATAAAATGTAGAGGGGAATGAAAGCCGCAAGCGGAAGTTTCAGCTCAGCCCAGCCACAGGTTAAGTCACAGGTTAAGTCACAGCTAAGAGGGGTGGGCGCCTGAAGGCAGCCTCTCTCCCTTGGTTATTTCTCTTCCTGCTCTCTCTACATACCTAGCGTGGGCGTGCCCCAAGGATCATTTCCTGATGTTTAGCTCTTCTATTTTATCATCTTCAGAAAATATGTTTATTGTCAGAACTTCAGTAATCATCTTAACCATAGCTATAGAGGGAGAATGAGGAGGAACATATGTTGGCCCAGCATTCCAGAGCAACGCCTTCATATGGGTGGGGGACACACTGTAACTACTGAAAATAGGATATGCCTTCCAAATATCCACAAAAACAGTTACATAGATTGTAAAGTATAATACATTTGTATTTGTTTGATGAAAGTAAATATCACCAAATTATGTCAAGACAGGCAATAAAGAAATAAAGAAAGACTGTTCATCCATTTTAACAAATATTCTTTGAGCACTGTACTCCATATTAGTAATCTAATCCCATAATGCACAATAACAACTTATCCCCAAACCCAGTGCTTTAAAGCCATAAATATTTATTTAACACATAATTCTGAGGGTCAGCAGTTTGATCTGGGCTCAGCTGGACAGTTCTTTTAGTCCTGGCTGGGCTCACTCATGCACTGCAGGCAGTTGTGTTAGCTGGGGATGGGCCAGGCTGCGGTGGCCTCCAACAGTATAGCTTATCCTCACCCACGTGGTCTCTCATCTTCCAATAGATTACTAAGGCTTGTTCTCAAAGTGACAGGCGGTGTTCTAAGAGAGTATAGGGAAATGTGTAAAGTCTCTTGAGGCTTGGGCTTGGAAATGGCCCATCATCGCTTCCATCATGTTCTGTTGGTTAAGGCAAATGAAAGGTTAGCCAAAATTCAAGAAATTTTTAAAAAGTCTCAACGTTTTGATGGGAGGAGCTTCCAAATCAAATTGCCATGATTATGGATGTATGGAGAGGTAGAGAATTGGGACTATTCTTAGAAGCAGACCCCCACACCCCTCCAGGTCCATTCTCTGGCTTTCTATACTCTCATTCCTGTCCCAAGGACTGACGTGCATGGGCTGCATCAGTGGAGTCCTTGTGCATAGTCTTCTGGCTGGATATAGCCAATGGAAATTGGAGAGAGGGTCGATTATAGCAAGAGGGAAAACAGCAAATGTGTTTCCTGGTGTCCTTGGGCTGGCTTTTTCAGGCACCACAGATGAATGCACCTCTCAGGATGGCCACGAGGCGTAGATGCCAGGTATTATTGGGGCTGGGGACACTCGGTAAACATGGTGTTGTGGTGTATTCTTCTAGTTGGCATGTGTAGAGGTCTTTCCAAGAAGGAGAATTTTTAACAGAGATCTGAATACTGTGAAGGAATGAACTATGCAGGAAAACAAAGATGTGGGGGTAGAGCACTCCAGGCAGAGGGAATAGCCGGTGAACGGCGCCGTGGACGAGAGCCTTCCACCGACCACCAGCTCCAGATCTGCAGGAGCTGACCGCGCATCTGATGAAAATCCTTCCACCATCTCATCACTGTCATCTTCCCAGGTGAGATGATCATCTTTTCATTCTCTCCTAATTTTCTCTGTCCTATTTCATTCACTGTTCTTATGATTTTCTGCATTAGATGTCTTAGAGTCAATTTTGGCCTCACTCCTATTCAATATTTGTGTACATTTATGTATGATGACTTTACTTAGAGACTGAAGTTCCCTGTTAATATTTACAAAGATTCTATGAGCTGCTGTAATCTTATCTGAAAGAAATAACAATAGATATATATAGCAACAGGGTTGTAATAAGAATTAAATGAGATGATACGAATAAATCTGTTCAGTATAGTTTCTGGTACATACTTGACTCCCAATAAATACTAACTTCTTTGTGTGCATACACATGAAATTTCAAAGTACATTTGCTGCTTCGTTTTGAATTGTTTTTGTATCAGAGTAATGTGCACATATGGTAACTGCCACAGATGCTAGTAGTGCCCTACCCTGTATCACTGGGTCCTCACCATTTGCACATGGCCCCCATCACCACTTGCAACCTCTGCTTACATCGCCATCCTCATCTCTGTGCCTGATGGCTTTCTTTCCAGGCCACAGCAGGCTGCTCTGCCCTGTCCTAAACAGTGGGCCATATGTGCTGAGAAACTAGCAACGCCTTGGGAGTAGCCCTCAGCCAACCACTGAGAGGGATTGGTACATAAATCCCACCAGACCCTTGCTTCTCAGGTAGGGTAAGTCTGAGATGCTTGGATTATACTACTTTCCAGTTCCCCCTGGAAGGACCTCTCGTTGCATACTGTGGTGTACTGGCTTAGTAACCTCGTCTGTTTGGGTGCCTCCCTTCACTCTCTCATTTTCCTTGCTCCGTTGCAGGTGTTCCCTGCACCCCTCAATAGACAACATGCCTCCAAATCCTGGTTCCAAGCCTACTTCTTGGGGAAACCAAACTAGGACCATAATGTTAAGTAGCACAGAATGTCCTGTGATAAAAGCCAAGAGTCCCATTCCTCTTTCTAAGTCCTACTTCTCAGGGACACATTTCATTTATTCCTTCTGTTTTTAGTTCTTTTCACAGCACCTTCCTAACTGTAGATAAAATGCTTATATCTCTGCTTCTTACCTTAACCATTTTTGACAATGTCTATAGACTCCCTCATATGAGTGATGACTACTTAGTCACTTATGATACCACCCGTGTTCTTCAGTATTTGACACTTGTATTTTAACATTTGATTCTGTTATTGGTTACATTCATTTAAAATAATATATTTAAACCTCTATTTCTCAATAAGTCAACTTTAGACTGTGTACACTGACACCCCACTTAGTCCAGGGAGGGCAGTTCCCCACCTTCCGTACCCCGCACTTCCTTTACCTACTTTCTGTCCACTACACTTTCGTTTCACTGTGTCCAGGCTGTTAACACTTCCCGTCTCACCTGCAGCCTTAACAAAGCCTTCCATGCTTTACTCGAAAGCACATGGGGACTGCAGGGAGAGAAGGGAAATGTTAACAGCCTGGACACAGTAAAAATGTAGTTGGCAGAAGTTAGGTAAATATATAAAATCATGTGGGATTACGTTTCCATTTCCATAAGCCCGAAGTCATAATATGGGACCACTAAAAAGAGAATATTCCTAATATCAAATGGGCTCTTTTATCTTAGATTCCATCAGTTGCTTAAAATTGTGCCGCATATACATTTGTTTCACTGTTGGATCATGGCCTTGGGTAGATTTGGGTTTTGTTTTGTTTTGTTTTTGTCTGTGTGTTCCTTGTTTTGTTTCTCTGGAGTATCTAATTGCCCTTTTTTCCCCTTGATTTATTTGCCTTTATCATGTCCTCATTATTTTTCATAATAGCTCGGTCATATGTTCTATTCCCAAATCCCTGTGCTTCCTGGAGACTTTCTCCTCCTACCTCAATCTGCTCCGTGAAAATATATTTGCAAGTTCTGGAGAGATGGTGCTGATGATGGCATGTAGATCATGGCCCTTCCCAAATCCCCATCTGAAAACAGAGGAAACAACCAGGCAGCAAAATGGAAAACCCATGGGCAACATGGAAAACAAGTCTAAATGATAAAACAGCCTCACAGATTCCAAAATACAAGCCAAGGTGTGTGTGTTCACTTTGGTGTGTGAGAAAAGGGCCTCTGACAGACTGAGAGCCAGAGCCACCAACTAGTGAAGCTGTAGTTAAAATGGAACAATCTCAGGATAAGGGGGGAAGAAAAGCACAGACCCAGGTGATAGTGGGGAAGGGGAGGGGTGAGGACAGGAAGGAGCCACTGTTTTTAACACTACCTGGAAACAACTGAAGAGTGCTCTGCCAAGCCAGAAAAGCTGTCTGAACAAACCGCCTCCAAAACCTTAGGAAGACTTATTTTACATAAAAACGAGCAAGGGTAAAGCATCAGGATCAAATCCCATGAAAAGTAAAGTTTCCAGAAAGAAAAAAAAAAAAAAAACAGCATAAATTGCTACAAATAACAGAAACACTCCAAAAGGAAATACTCAAAAACCAGAACTATATTTCAAAACAATATAGATGACATTAAAAAAATGAGACAAACCATCAAAAAGACTCAACATAAATCACAATTAGAGAAACCATAAAGGTGGTAGAACTTATGAAAAAATTAGAAATAAAGAAAAAAACTAAGCCAGAAGAAATGCAAAGGCAAATAAACATTAAAGATAATGTTGTAAGAAAATGGAGGTTGAAAAAAAGAATGTTTTGTAGTTTAAAAAAGGAAGGAAATAAATAATACGTGAGAAAAAGTGGCAAATTTTAAAGATAGGCAAAGAAAAACCAAACCTACAAATAAATTATTCCAGTTAACATCATAAATGATGGCAAAAGGAGAGAATTAGAATCTCCCTATTTTGCAATCCCTGGGGAATGAATAGATCCAGACCTTGAACATTGGATGCCGTTAAATGGATCATAAAATGAATGAAACCAGACCTCATATGCCTCCTGGTGAAAGAACAGATAAAAGAATACAACACCACCGATGGTGTTGCCAACGGGAAGAAACCTGAGTCTGACCAAGCCTGTAGATCTAGGGGCTGATGTGCTGGGGATTCTGAGCACAAAGGAGCTTGGTGAATTGCATCATGAGTGTGCAATCGGCAGGATACAGATTGTGGGACGTTCTGAAGGTCAAGTGGCTTCTTCAACAGATAAATCGTAAGCAGAAGAAACTGACCAATGGTTTTGTTTTGTTTGTAATGGGCATAAGTAAATTCTAGTGTTGAGGCACATACTCTTGTGATAAAACCATAGAAAAATGTTTTCTATGAACATCAAGATAACGGTTACATTCGTAGGGAGGCAGGGTGCCCTGAGCAGGATGGCGCGCACGGATTGGCTGGTGCAGGGGCGGCGGGTAAATCTGTTTGAACTTGGGTGATGGTTACAAGGATGTTCACCATCTCTTAACCCACTAAATATTTGTGTGCTTTTTGTGGTTTTCCGTATCTGTTTTTTTATTCAATAATTTTTTTTTTGGAAAAAGAAGGAATTCCAAAAAATAGGCTTGTGTGGAAAAGAAAATATTTTTTAACAGCAAGTATAAAGAGATTGTAAGGTAGAGTTAAATTCATTTCATTATGATGATAAATACATAAAAATGAGAATAAAAATTATCAATGACTCAGTGAATCTATCAACAAATACCATTTTTAAGCACCTTTTTCTGTTACAGGGGGTGTGGGATAAACAGAGGTGTAGGATGTAATTCCTTGCTAGAGAGTTTATAGGTAAAGGTATCTTGGGTATGTGCGTGCGTGCGTATGTGTGTGTGTTGTTTGTTTGTTGCTTTTAAATGAGACAAAGGGTAGAAAGGAAGACACTGTGAAAGTTTGCAAGGCTTGGCTTTATTCTGCTAGTTTAGTGGGCTGGGGAGTGCAACATGAAATGTTTAGCAGTCTGTGCTTTGGACAAGAAGATTAACAGACAGTAGCACAAGTTCTGGTTCTGCCAAGAGGTATGCCACACCTGGCTAAGCCGAGAGCTGTGCTGCTTAAATAATTGTACCTCTCTAACTCTTAACATCCTCGTCTGTACATGGACATTCTCTGTCCCTAAGCATCATGAGACAGGAGGGAGCCCTCTATAGACTTTGTCAGATCTTTCCTGGAACTGCAGTGCAAGTTTATTTGCCAGCTTGGGGGATGGTGGGTGTTTGGGGCTGGGGGGCCCCAAGGAAGAAGAGGCTTGGTGAGTAGCTTCTAGAATGCAGTGGGGCATTCTCGCCTCTCTGCCAGCCGCCAGCACAGCAGGGGCGGCGGTGGAGGAGACCCAGTTGCCTAGAACACCGCCACTCCCCAGCTCCCAGCAGTCACTGTGCTTTGCACCCTCCTCCCATGTTCTCACACACACAAAAAATAACCTCTGTGTGTGTTCTAGAACATGCACTGTGACCAGGGATGACCAGCTCAGAGTCTAAAGCCACCCCACAGGCCAAAGGGATGGATAGTTCGCTCACATGGAGCCCTCCCCATGGGCCACAGGCTAGAAGCTCTGCTCCAACCCACAATTGAAACTGCAATGTATTCCAATAAAAGCGAATGTTTGAATAACAGGAAGTCGTGTTTTTAAAAGAAATTCTCTGTCTCCCAACGAATGAACTAATCATCAGGTTTTCCAGAAACTGATGCACCAGGGCCATCTCGCACCCCTCTCTAGAGCCGTGTGTGCACCTCTTCCCAGCTGGACGTCACACTGGGCCTTCAATCAGCCTCAGTGGGAGTATTTCCACCGCAGAAATAGGCCCATGCTACACACGGGCTTCTTTCTTTTTTCCCTTATTTTGTTAAAGCCGGTTGTTAAACGTTCACCAGTACACCGGAAACCAATACAACAACCAATACAGTTGCAGAACAACAGTTTCATGGCTTTACTTTGTGCAATTAAAAATCAGCTTAACCAATCAGGTTGGTAATGAGAATTCGTACTTCAAAACGTTGTTCTTACTTGTTTTATAAATAATTATTAAACACTTACTATGCGCCAGATGCGGCTAGGTAATGAGGATATGGTGGCGAACAAAAGACAGCCAGTCCCTGGCCCCAAATGAACAGAGAGGAAAGAGAAAACGTCCTCCAAAGGAGGAGTACAGGGTCTCGGAGAGCTTCTGACAGAGACAGCTGATTCAGACAGCAGGGTCGGGCAAGGCCTTTTTAAAGAAGTGAATTTGCTCCACGATGCACAGGATGAATGAAAATTAGCAGTTAGTGTGACGTTTGTGTGTGAGTGTGCTGGGAGGGAGGGAAGAACCAAGCCCCTGAGGCAGGAAAGAGACTGACACCGTGACCTGATTGTGGTGTACTTTGGGTGCTACCGGGGACTTTGGATCTTATTCTAAACGCGAGAGGAAACCACCGCAGAGGTAGGATAGGGGTCCCTGGATGCAAGACTGCAGAGGAAGGCATTTGTGACTTTGATGGTAAGACCAACAGGATGATTTCATGCCTAATAAAAGAGAACCTGTACATTAAGTTCTTAGTATTGTGTCTGTGGAAAATTAATAGAAATGGTTTGATAAACACTAGCCGTCATTATTATTAATTATAATTATTTGGGAAGTGATTTAAACTCTCTGAGTGCCCACTGCCTCCCTTTTAAAGTGAAGGCAATATCCATCCCAAAGTGCACACGCAAAACGGGAACGATTTGATAAACTGTAAAGCACAAATAATTTCTGTTGGAGGATGGATGTGGCCTCCTTTCTCTTTCATCTCCAGGATATTTTCATTGGTGTGAAAATCGCTCTCAGCTTTCAGAAAATAAAGCAGCGTGTGCACGAGGCTTAGCTCTGGAAGTGCAACTGGTTTTCTTTGCTTTGACACAAGCACTTTTCTTCCTTAACACTCACCAGATCTTTCGCGTATGAGCAAAGGTGTCTGCCAGGAGTTGCAAAGCGAGCATCCAGCCCTGGCGCATGTGCCTTGGCGGTCTTCCCACCGTGGTTGCCAAGATATCCAAACCTGAAACTAGCGGCACAGCAGGCTTAACGATCCACTGACGGAAGCTTTTAGAAATGTGTGGTTTCTATTTGTGCCAACGGGGTGTTTTTCCTCTGGTCCCCACTTTCTGCAGGTGGTCCATTTAATTTAACTTCCAGCCACTGCCTTCTGCTTTGATTCAGGGAAGTTACTTGTCTTCCCCATACATTTCAAATTCCAGAATCTTTTACATTTCCTGTGTTTTCTCCTTTTTCTCTCATACCCACCACCCCCAAACTCCAGTGCAAAAAGAAAAAAAGATTAAAAAATATCCTACAGAATAAAAAATTTTCATGAGTCTGAACCAAATCTGGCATCATTTATACCTGGGCAGCTATTTCACTCTGTGGTCGGAAATGGTTTGCTTCAACACCTGAGATTTTTCTTTTTCTTTTTAATGATCTTATTTTAATGGCTCGATTTTGACAAGTCCTGAGTTCCTGCTGAAAGGCATCTGTGAGACACCTCATTCCTCTAACTGGTGACAGGAGTTTATGAAATCTGGGCTGGTACGAAAGCTAAGGCAACTGTAAGAAATGAATAGGAGTTTTCGGTTTGGACAACCCCTGACAGGGGTGAAGGCCAGGGCAGGCACATCATCCCTGTGATTAGAAGAGGAAGGCTCCCTGGAGGAGGCGATGCTTCAAGGTGGCAGCTAGAGGATGAGAAGACATGCGTCCAGGAGGACCTTACAGCTTGCTGCAAGGTAGGGCCTCAATGAGCAGACAGAGATAGCTTTGAGTCGGTTGTTCTGGGAGGAGCTGAAAAAATCCTCAAGGTAAAGGAATGTGGGTTTGCAGCAGGGCCATGGCTCGGTGCAGGACCTGGAAACAGAGGTGAGAATCCCCCCAAGGGCAGCAGGTGTGCTCTGCATGAGTGTGCACATGGCCGTGTGCACGTGTGTGCCCAGATACACATAAGCAACCTAAGTCTTAGTCTCCACAACACCTTTTCAGAGGTGTAGCAGGTGTTAGCTGCAATTATTTAATTATTCACTTCTGAGGCCTGAAAGACACAGTACCAAAGCTTTGTGGAGGTTGTCGGGAAGGAAAAAAAGAATTAGCGAGTAAGGCAATAGCAGCCTTCTGGTCCACCAGAGATGAGCTTTCCACTGAGGGGACCTCAGCTTCTCTGAGAAGTAGCGTGCTGCAGTGATCGTGACCAGGTCAGACAGGCTGTGCCTGGGAAAACAACACAGCATCTCCGGGCATCATTTTCCTCATCTGTGAAGTGGATATTGTTGGGTGCCTTCCATCAGAATCGGGGAGCGGGGGATGTGTGTGTATTCTCAGCCCCTGACTCAAGATTAGCGATCTGAACTCGTGGTCACTCCAGGAAAAAGCAAAGCAAATGCCTCCGGCCCACCTGGGCTCATCTATTGGAGATCACAGAGCGAGCACCTCTCTCCCTCTGGCCCCATACAGCCCTCGCCTTGGTGCCGATTGCCTGTAGAGGGCTTTGTCTGCTGAGCTTCTGATGCTGAACACGGGAGACAGGCGTCTGGAGAAGCCCAGGCCCCCAGTGGGTGCGGGTGGGGTGTCGGAACCCAGCAAGGGCTCACAGGAGAGCACACGCGTTCCCACGGACAGAGGGTGAGGTTTGCTTCTGGTGCCGTGCCTGCAGTTGGAGCTGGGGCAGGGGAGATGATTGTGTAAAGCTGTACTGGGGGAAGGTTCTCTACTTTGTTTTGTTCTACTTTTAGCCCATGTACGTCATGGCCAACAATGAAAACCTTTCAGACAGGTTTAAAGTACCATATGGTTTATTTTTTGCATGATCTCAAAGCTTCCCAAGAATAATAAAAGTTCAAGTTCAAGTTCAGCCAGGTAGGTGGTTCATCGCTTCCTTTTAATTACTCTCATCCCTCAAAAGGCCACTCCTACCACCAAGAGCTCTGACACTAAGATTCATGGATAATTGACCCCACGAGGGTGTTTGGAGGAGTACATTACATGTGATGGGACAGGGAAGGTGCCTAAACAGACGCTAACGAGAGTCGGGTTCTCTCTCCTGTGCCATCCGGGCTCAGCCCCTTTCTCCCCTAAGTTCTGCCAGCCTGCTGCCCGGACCTCCAGGGCAGCGTATTTCCTCTGCTTTGTTCCTACATCAGCCTTCCAGCTGGACTGTATGGGCCTGGAGAGCTGGCGTCAGGTCTTACTCCTTTTTTATAACCTTCATAACCAAATTTAACCAAAAACATCTGCAAGGAAGAAGCCCCCTTCATTAGAGCACCTCCATCCTGACCAGCCTTCCTAATAACTGCAGGGATTTTAACAATTCACTGTTGCTTCTCTGGTTTACTGGAGCCTTGCCTCATTTCAAATCTGCCTCTCCACCCCTCAAAGTAACAGCGTAGGCATATTTTCTAACTTGAATTTAAATTAACTTGGCTTTGAAAATGCCATGAACACTTGGCGATAGGCTCCAAGACAGAGGAGACATCCTGTGTCCTCAGGACACTGGACGGAGAGAGAGGGAATAGCCCTCACCTCATCTGTCTACAGTAGGAAGCATTCGCTTCTCGTCCCTGATCACAGACAAGTTTGCCCCATGAATCATAGCCGGTGCTTCCGCCCTGTGGTTTCTCCAGAACAGAGCTTCTCAAAGTGTGGTTCCTGGACGAGCAGCATCACTGTCACCTTGAAACTTATTAGAGATGCACAGTGTCCATCCTCATCCCAGACCTCCCGAATCAGAAACCTGGGGCGGGGTGGAGGGCAACCTGCCTGTTAGCAGGCAGTCGGGAGATGCCGACGCACTCCGGTGACAGAATCATCGATCGTCTAACACCATCAGGCTGGGACCAGGTTGCCCGAAAACCGATTCCTCCTCTGTGAGAATGCAAAAGAGAAGGTGACGCAGGCTTTGTGCGTGGGGTGTTTGCTAGCAGAACTCTCACCTGCTCTCTCTATGCTAAATGGGGATTTCTTTTTCAGATTTTTCCCCTAAACCTTTATATCCACCAATCTCAGTGAAATATTAGTAGAACTAGAACAGAGAAACAGCAACATGAACCTCAGATGGGCATGTATTGACTACTGAAAGGAGACTCATCCCTTTCTGCTTGGGTGAGAGAGGAAGACTGTTTTCCAATTATTCCTTCCAAGACTCTGGCAAACAGAACACTGTGAAATAAAACATTGCACTGCAAAACCCACTTTCTTTCCAGTGCATCAAGTGCTGAGTGAACGCAGAGGGGTAGCGATCCAAGGTAATCAGGGAAATAAAGGGATGCACAGCTAGGAGCATTCAAAGTCCACATGGGACAGGTCTGTGGAGAGATTACTCTCCTGCCTTTGACCTTTTTTCAATCCAAATTCAGACACACAGTTTCTCAGGAGGTCCATCGACATGCGCCTGTGTGCTCCGACTGGGGGAACCGTGGCTCCATGCACAAAGCATGCAAGCCTCTCGTGACACGGGCTGAGAGGCTGGTTGGGCTGATGACTGTGCTGGTCCCAGAGACTCAACCCCAAGGAAGACGCGGTCCCTGCCGTCATGCAGCTGACTGTCCAGGCGGGACTCAGATGAGTTATCAGATACTGACGAACAGCCACCAGCCGCATTTTTCAGTAGTTCCACTTGGGGGCGTTTAGACGTCTGACCCAGTCGTGGAGGCGTCAGGGCATCCACACGTCGAGGATGGTTTGGTAGGCCTGGAGCCGGAAGGGAGCGCGGTAGAATGAGCTGAGAGATGGGCGCCCCTGTGAGGACACCCTTCTTGTGGAGTTTTAGGCTGACTGATGTTACAGCCTGTAGACGGCACTTTAGCGGAGTGAAATTTTGATTTGAATAAAGGCAAGGCTGGGGCGTCAGCAGAGAGACCCTCAGCTGAAACCACCGTCAAAGATAAAATTCCTAGAGGTAAACTCAACAAGAAATTTGCAAAAACCATGTAAGGAAAACTTTAAAACTCTTCAGAAAGACATAAAATTAGACTTGGACAAATAGAGTATATTGTTGGCTACGATGACTTCACATTACAGATACATTGATTCACCCCAAGTTAATATGTATTTTAAAAGATTTCAGTAAAAATACCAAGAGATTTTCCACATCATATACACCTTCCCCTCCGTACCCCAACCTCCGACCAAGAGATAAAGAAAATCATTGTAACTCTTTAAAAAATATATAAATAAGCAAGAATAGCCAGGGAAACCCTGAATAAGAATAGCGATGAAGGAGATGGAAAGTCCTATCAAATTTCAAATCATGCAAGTTCTCCTCACCCACCAACTGGCTCAGTGAACTGCAGTATGTTTACTAGACGCTTTACTAGCTGGTCACAGGAAAGAATGGGGAAGCTCTGTGTGTACCGATAAGGAGAAATTTCTAGAATATGTTATGAAAAAGCCAGGTGCAGGCTAGCACATCTGCTGTTATTTGTGTGTGTGTGTGTGTGTGTGTGTGTGTAAGGAAAATGAGCAGATAAGAATAATAACTGAAAGAAATGTTAAATTATATTCAATAATTTTGATAGCATTATAACTTTAAGTAGGTTCATGCATAGTATAATATAAAGCAAATAAGCATATATCTCAATGTTAGTAGGAACCAAGATTTTTCATGTAAGAGAAAAGAGACACTAATTTGAAATCAAAGTTAAGGAGAAAAAAATGTATCATTAAATTTGAATTTGAAATATCAACATGCATTACTTTTTAAAATATATGCACATGTTTTTTTACCACTGCATACAGACAGCCCAGGAGCAATGATACCCTAGTAATAATATGCACCCCTAACACTTAAATTTTTCTTTCTAAGTATCATTCCCCATGAGAAGGAAATAAGGCTCCTCTGTGAGATCGCTAATTGAGGTCTGGAACAGAGAATGTGTAAAGTGAGTCTGAGATGTCTTGTTGCCCCAGAAAAGAAGGAAGTTCTCCAAGGTCATGGGGGATGGCAAAGAGGTCATGGGGGATGGCAAAGGACACAGAAAGTGGCTTGGAGGGGCTCTCCCTGGGCAAATGCAGGTTCAGATAAGCATTAAAAGCACACTGCCTGTAATTGATTGAAGCACACAAATAAATCTAATGTGTCCATGTCAATACAAGAAAAGAGAAACAGAAGAAGGAAATACAAAAACTCACTTGCCACCACTAAAGATGATCATTATACCAACTCCTTATTTTAAAACTTGATAACTGAAAAGGAAAATTAAGTATTTACTCTGCTTTTTAAAGGATGAACTATAGTTTGTTAATGACAGAAATCTCTTCTTTATAGAAAAATGCCAGCTAATAAATATGAAAAGAATAATAGAATTTAAAAATCACCATTTAGGCCAGGTGGGGTGGCTCACACCTGTAATTCCAGCACTTTGGGAGGCTGAGGTGGGAGGATCACTTGAGCCTTAGAGTTCAAGGTTACAGGCACTCCAGCCTAGATAAGAGTGAGACCATGTCACCAAAAAACTTTTAAATATAAAAATAAATAAATAAAAATCATCATTTGGAACCCTCTCCAGGGAAATAACTCAGGCATGTATAAACAATAGCTGATGAAACCATTAGGTGACTGGCTGATGAGGAACAGATGTTATATGGTGCTAAAACCCCACAGATTGCAAGTTAATTCCAAAGGGAGAAAAGGTATTTTAACCAAGTGACCAAACTTAGTATCACTAATGGCAGGACATGTTATCTTATATGCCTTCTGATGTGATGCATTATGAAATCTAGACTACCATCTATAAAGCATTCTTGCAAAAATAATTTCACTTGAATCTAACTAACCTTTTAGATGTAACTTTTGGTTTGCAGGAAATAAATTGATAGAGGAAAAAGTTAAATGACACCGCAATGAAACAATATGGAAAATCCAAAATTGGGGACATTCTATAAGACAATTGGCCTGTTCTCCACAAAAGGCAAAGTAAAAATTAAAAAGGTAGGGGGACTCTTCTATATTAAAAGAGACCAAAGAGATATAAACATCAAGTGCATAAATCCTGACTTGGCTCTGGCTCATTGAAAAAAAGACATTGAGGTAATTTGCATATGGACTGGTGTTCGATGATATTAGAGAATTAGTGTTAATTTTCTGAAATAGGATGATTTTTGCAGAATGTAGGAGAATGTCTATTTTCAGGAGAATCCTGCTGAAGTATTTAAGTGTGAACGGGCATGCTGTATGCAATTTACTTTAAAATGATTCAACCAAAACTAAGTGGACAGATAAAGCCAATATGGCATAATTTTATAAATACTCATTGTCCCATTCCATTAACTTTTTTGTATGTTTAAAAATTTTAAAAATAAAAATATGGAAATTAAAAAATAAAAGACAGACTGATTCTTGAGTTTCTAGAGTGGGAAGGTGTTGAATAATTCCCCAAGGAAAAGAAAACATGATAAAACCTGGGTGAGAAGGCAGGTTGGTAGACTTCAGCAAGCAGGTGTTAACTGAGGAAGAAGGGCTTTTCTCCTCCGGGCTTTTGCCAATGTTTAATTCTCTCCTTGCTTTTCCTTCCACATGGGAAGTATGGAAGCTAAGAATAGGGTGTGGGACTAGAGAAAAGGCCAGGAGGGCTCTGAGAAATCGCATGTCCTTGAACTTGGGCCTGTGATTCAGCTCAGACTACCAGAACTAAGACTTCCAACCTTAGTTTAGTAAACAGATTTAAGAGCAAAATCTACAAGGCTACACCCATAATGGTTTAGATATGTTGGGGAAGGAAGAGTCAGGACTGATCCCAGGTTCTGAATTATTCAGTTGGGTAGACTGGGTTGCTATCAGGGAGGTACCCTCCAGGGGCTGGAAAAAAAAAATCAAGCTTAACAAACACACGAAAATCTATGAGGCCTACAATTGAGTATAAAAATTCCTTGAAATAGACAAGGTTCTACTCTATAAATAGAAATCAAAAGTTTAAAATGCAACATCATCAGTCACTAGGGAAATACAAATTAAAGCCAGAATGAGACACCATTATCTACCTAGTAGAAGGGTGTTGGGGGTGCAGAAAACGATACCCCAAAATATGGTGCTTGGGCATGCTGAGTGCCTAGAGAACTGAACGGCCTCAGAGATAAGCCTCAGAGCCAACATCTCTCTCCGACCTCCCCCCTCACCGCCCCCATCCTCATCTTCCCCAAGCACAGGATGACGCTGTTCTCCGAAGTTCCCTCATCTACTCAGAAACCAGGCTCCAAAGAGAAACACAATTGCCTTTGATCCCTTCTCTGAAATTTCATTAAACAGAGAAGATCAAGAGGCATATCACAGAGGAAGAGACAATATTAAACTCCACACCTACAGCCCAGGTGACTTTTGTCCCAGACTATTGCTTGTTCTCCAGTCCCATTCATTTCCCAAAGAGAATTATTTGCTTATCATTGTCTGAGCATTGGGTCCAGTGGATCCCCCTGAAGATCATTTACTCCTATAACCCCATCTGTCCCTCCGCTGTAAAGAAGGTATGTGAGCTGCGTTCCCCATCCGGTCATTGGGTATCATTCTTCTGCGCTTCCCCCACATCATGCACGTTAAAATGCCATTTTACGTCATTTTCTCCTATTAATCTGCCCTTTGTCAGTTCATTCCCAGTGAACCTTCAGAGGGGGAAAGGGGACATTTCCCTCTTTGAGCCTACCTATGAGGGCAAAAAATTATATATATTAATGAAAGACAGTACTGGGTTGTGGAACAGCTGGGACTGTCACGGATTGCTGGTAGGGATGCAGTAAAGGTCCAGGCCCATAGCAAAACAGATCGGTTTGGAAAGCAATTGGCTGTCGCTTACAACGTTAATCACGCATACTTGTCATATGATGAGCGTCCCACTCCCGGGCACTTCTCTGAGAAACAAAAACGTATTCACACGAAAACCATAAACTAATGTTTCTAGCGACTTTTGTTCAAAATTTCCTCGAACTGGAAACTGGAAACAACCCAAACGTCCTTCATCTGGCGAATGGCTAAACAATATACCGTGCATCCACGTGCCGGAATAGTACTCAGCAGTGACAAAGCGCGAGGTACCGAGCTACACAGCCCGGCCGGATCGCAGAAGCGTCGCACAAAGTGAAAGAAGCCAAACTCAAAGGCTGGGTGCTGTAGCACTCCATCCTTACGACATTCTAGAAAAGGCAAAACTACGGGGCAGTGGTAAGGACGGGGCTGACTACGAAGGGGCAGGGGGCATTAATTTTGCTCGAGGGAGGGCTGATGGGACTGTTCTAAATCTTGACTGGGGTGGTGATTATGAAACTGCGTTTTTCAAAACTCAGAACTGTTTGTTTTAAAAGGGTGAATTTACCGTATGTAAATCATACCTCAATATATTTTTTTAAAAGAGCACAAAGGCAAATAAATGTGAGCAGCAACACTGGGCTGAAGTCCAATGACATTCGGATGAGGTCAATTAGCCAACAACAGGCAGGGGTTGGTGTCATGACCCTTCCTGATTTTGAAGAGCAAATGTTAAGAACCGTGGAGTGCTGGGGCTTGTGGAGGGAGGGCAGAAAGGCTGCAGAGGAGACAGGCAGGAGAGCAGCTGGGGAGGCTTCCTCCCTGGCTTAGGCCCGCCCTGTTCCAGTTCCTCTGGGCACACTTCAGTTACACTATTCATTTGCTAATGCTTCTTGGGGTGCTGTTTATCAGCAGCTCTGTTGCCAACCTGGAGTTCCAGGCTCTGCAATACCTCGGGGGCTCAGAAAACTCTTTTCCTTGATTTGTCGGTAAAATATTCCAAGACCAAGATTGAACCCTTTAGCTAATTCCTGCGTAAGTGAAAAGCCTCATGAAACCTTGCGCTGGAAGTCCTTCCTGCGGACAAGGAGCCGTGCAATGTGGAGGGAGAACTCGGGACACGGAGTGAATTCTGGGGTTCGGTGCCCGCCACATCACTAATCCACCGTGTCCTCTCGTGTCTCATTGGCAAGTCTCAGTTTCACCACCTGTCCAATGGAAATAATAGTTGCTCTGAGTAATAAAGCACATTCTGTATGGGTAAGCGATTCGTACGCTGAAAAATGTTCTCTATGCAGAGAAACAAGGGCCCAGGCGTCAATCCCCTCAGACGCGACACTGCGCCCCCCCCCCTCCTCTGGAGCGTTCAGACCTTTTGTTCCGTCATTTTTACATCTGTGATATGATACTGCCGCCGCCTCTGAAGGATCCGTGGTTCCCGCTAATGCAGCCCCTAACAATGGCTTCGATGAAAGAGGTAAGCGAAGAGGCCAGAGGGTCTCCGGAAAGAAAGGAAGCTTGTAGCTTTTCAAGTTCAATGAGGCTTAGGAGGTTGGAAGGCTCTCCAAATAAAGGCCTGTTTAAAAGGACGCCAAGGATTCAAAGCGCGTTCTTTTCCCAGACCTCTGACCACTTTCAGCCTTCCCGGGGACGTGTGTTTACCCATGGCCCTCGCCCCCTTCTCCAGTCATTATTCCTCTCCCGGGCCTGGATTCCTGAATCTGTGATGACACAAATGGAATTACCTGGAAGGTCTGACCGGGGTCAGCCCTTGGAACCCGGGGCAGCAGGTGCAGCCCGCGACTCTATTCCCAGCCCCAGGGACTTGATATATGCAAATGCTGGGGCCATCAGGCCAGGGACAAAAGAGCCTCTTAATCCCCAGGGCAAAGGGAGGGGGAGCCCTCATCCACTTCCCTCCCCCTTGCGAAAGCCCAGCTCCAAATGGAGCATCCACAGAAAGGAGGTCTTCCTGCACTAGCCACGGATTCTTCTTCCTCCCAGCGCTGCCCTGGAGCGAGCTGCGGCGCTGGCGCGCCGAGGAGCTGCCGCGGGGGCGGAAGGGGCGCCGGGCGTGGGTCCCCCGCGCGGGCAAGCCGGACTCCAGACTGCAGACTCTGCTGCTGCTACCAACTAGCAGCAATGCCCCCAAGAGGCGGTTACTTATGTATTCCGCGGACACACGGGATTTGCCAATAGCAAAAGCCTAGTTCGTACCCTTCCAGGCTCCGAACTCATGACGAGTCACTCTCCTCTCAGTGACCGAGGCAGTGTTCCTGTCCCCTCAGATAATCCAAAGTGCACGGAAGATGGCTGCTGTCTGTCCAAGAGGTTTGATTTAAGTCTCCACCTCCGCCACCTAGGGAGTCAGGGCTTCTGTGCCAGTACCAGGGGGTGGAAACCCTCCTTTCTGTCCATTCTTCACCAAAGGACTGTCTGGGTCGCTGCCCTGCCGGCCCTGCGGGTACGAAGGTGGAAGACGCACAGTTACTGATGCTGAGAATCTAGTTTGTCCCCTTCCGGTGCCTCTCCCAATGCGTGCATTTCACTCTCATGAAAGAAAAACTGAAATGCAGCCTGCATACAAATTAGAAAGTTTGCAAAGTACAGTCTCACATTGTTCAGGTTTTTCCGATATTTCCAGTTCTTTCTTTATCTTCCTCCTCCCAGACACTTTATGAGGGCCAGTTCTTTCTCTAAACTCCGTGTTCGCTGTTTCGTCCTCAGGTGAATACTGTTCTCACAGTACTCTCCTCTTTGACATGGGTACTAGAATGTTCCTGGATGGCATTCCCTTTTTCTGGGCACCCTTTAAAACCGGAGGAAGTGGCATTAGGCGAACGCTGAGGTTCCCTCCAGGTCCGAGAGTCTGTGACTCAGATAGTGCAATGGCCTTGCTTAATCCATGGGTGTGTATTTCTGGTATTGTCCATGACTCTTGCTGTAACCCAGGGACAGTAACAGAGTTCTTCCTACATAGCAGAACTTGAGCTACAAGACTGAAAATTGTTTTCTTATGCCCTCTTCTGTATTTTTCCCCTCTCATCTCTGGGAAGACTTGATGCTTAGATGCTACTGCTCTAATTTTGGCCTGAGGAAGCTCTAGGCCTGCCTGGGCTCTGGTGCTGGGTCTGGAACATTTTGACCCTCTTCTGGGCCATCTGGCTGTGTCTAGGTTGGAGCCACAATCCAGCGGCCTCCTGCAGAGACACGGGTGGAGAGTGCTGCGGAATTGTGTGAAAATTCTCCTCTCCTCAAAGAAAGCTGCAGAGACACCGAGGGCAACAGCCCACTCGCCCTCCTGCTTTTGGGGGGGTCTGGTTCATTATTTTCCAATGTTCTCAGATTCAAATTATCATGTAAATTAGAGATAGGGAATCACCATTAGGTCATTTTTCCTATCCTCTCAGGGGCTGAAGTGGGATCAGCGTATGTTCTTCAGTTCTTTGTTGTCCCGTGTGTTAAATGATGTAAGGAACGGGGATTCTGTTCTTGCGAGAGTATTACATATTCTAATAGATTTTCACAGTTAAGAAGGACTTTCATCTTTGGCCCCAAGTTTCCTTTCTTTAAATTTTTTCATTCTTGGGATCTCCCTTTACTGTGGCCTCCCCCTTTCTGGATTTAGACCCTAAAGATACATTTCTTAGAATTGGTTCTCTGAGCAAGACTCGCGAGCCAGCCTTTCTGAAAGGGAAATTGTGTTCAACCCAACCAAATCTCTCCCTCTTGGTGCAAATGGGGAGAGTATTACAGGCACAGAGTAAGGAGTCACACAGACCCAGATCCCCTCGGTGCTGTGGGTCAAAGATCCCACTGAAATTTTTCTCTAGATATTTTATGATTGAAACAATATAAATTGTTCTGTTCCATTCAGAAGAGCCTGGTGCATCACTTAGAAAGAACTCTTTCCCTTGCTGTGTTTCACAGCTGCATTCTTCTGCAATGACACTACCTTTTTCATCTGGGCACAAAGGTGATGGTGGGGGGGTGGGTGGGAATCGAAGGCTCTTGGAGGTTGCGTCTCCTAAAACTATAAGCAAAAGATTTCAAAGATCTAGATCTGTCCTTCTGAACCACCTCCTTCTTCTCCCCTCCCTTCCTTCTTTCCACTCTTCATTCCTTTCTTTACAAATATTATTGAACACTTTACCATAGGAAGCACATTCTTGTCTTCCACAGATACGGAAGAAAATAAGACAAACAAGGTATTATACTTCGGTAAACTTATACTCTATGCGGGAGACACAACAGTCAAGTAAACAGAGAAGTAAGTAATTTCAGAGAGTGACAAGCGCTAAGCAGGAGAGCGGCTGGGTGATGGCACGCGGGGTGGCCGGCCAGCAGTGTGGACGGGCAAAGAAGGAGCTTCGTTCCTAGCAGTAGCCGTGGAAACGTCTCCGAGGTCACTTTTGAAGGGAGTGCTAAATAACAAGAAAGACCCGTGCGTGAAGCCCTGGGGGTAGAGGGTACAGGAAATATGGAAGTGCTCGCGAGGGACACGAGTAGGGAAGTAAGAAGTTGAGAAGTAAGTAGGAGACCAGCGTGGCTGTGGCGCACTGAGCCAGAGGTCAGACAAACAGCTCGGGACCGATGGCGTCAGTGTGGAGCCTGGTGGGCCACGTTGATGAGAACGAGCTTTACTCGCAAAGCGAATCCTGTAGCATTCCCCCTTTGGATGTGTCGTGTCACCCATCTGGGTGTTATATTAGCTATTTATGGCTGTATGACACATTGCCCCAAGACTCGGTGCCTTAAAACAACAATAAGCATGTATGATCTCACCCTTTCTGCAGGTCAGGAACTCAGGAGTGCTGGGGAGTCCAGCCCAGGGTCTCTTGTGAAATCTCAAGGTGCCTCACCTGAAGACCTGACCTGGGCAGGACCGTCTGCTTCCCGGGGGCTCACTCCCGCAGCTGACAGCTGGGTTGGTGCAGCCTGTGGTGGGAGGCTGCTGTCCCTCTGCACTCTGTAAGCTGCTTGAGTGGCCTCATGACCTGGTGGCTGGTTTCTCGCAGACAGGTGACTCAGTAGAGCAAGACAAAGGTGAGCTATCTTTTGTGACTAACCTCAGATGTCACACACCATTGTTTCTGTAGTATTCTATCGGTCATGCAGGTCAGCCTTTTTTAAGGTGGGAGGGCTCTCTGAATCTCACGGATCCTGGGTAAGGAGCCTTGAGGACCACGTTGGAGCTGCCAGCCACACATCCTTTGCTTATCTGTGCTTGAAGATATTCAGTCTGGATCAGTTCTGAGGTCTTTTCTAATCCTAAAATTTTATGGTGGTCATTTCCATAGGTATTCATGTTCTAATAGGGATTCTGGTTTTGATGATGTAATCAGCTGCGAGTTAAGGGCATGAGAAGACGGAAGGAGAAATAGGATGTACAGTAGTGGCGTCTCTTGGGCCCCTGAAATCAGACCACAGAAGACACTGCTAGGCTTCCTCTCAAGCTGACGCAGTCCTGACTGTAGGGCCAGGGGATGTGGGAGAGCGCCAGACCTTTATGACTCGCCTGGTTGTGATGAACTTTGCAAGACTGAACTCGCTGAATGTTCTGACATACCAGCGTTGGCTTCCCTATTGCTCCTGGGACTTCTCCAAGCCACATGCATACCAGTGCTATCAGCAGGAAAATGTTATGAGGGGGCATCCTGACAATGTGGCATTGTCCTGTGGGATTTATGATCGGGTTTTAACAAATGACCTTTTATCCCATTTGTTTTTCCCTGGGTCGGTGGATACGCCTCAGCGAGGCTCCTGGGGGATGTTTGGGAACACCTGCTTTCAGACTGCTTTTCTGTCGTGTCTCCAAGATTTCTGTGCACTTCTTTCCACCCTTGATTGGCACCGTCCTGGCAGTGTCCTGCAGATGGAATGTTGTTTTAGGGAAGTCCCGGGGGCGGGATGGGGGGGTGTTGGCAGTAGAAGTCTTCCTCGCGAACAGCTGTGATTTGTGGCAAAGAATGTTTCATAGTTGAATTTGCCCCAGCACAACTCCTCTTTAACTCAGCATGGGATGGGGTACTGCTGTAAAAACCCGGAGAAAAGAGAAAAGAATATTGTGTGTCAGCCAGGGTTAAGGGGAAAAGATCTTTCAAAGTTACATTCTTAAGGAAATACATCATGGAATCACATACAGTTTTTCAGAAAACCTGGTTTCCAAACCTGAGATCTCACTCTCTGTGTGACTTAGGCAGGGCACAAAATCTTTACGTTTTCTCATCTGTTAAATGGAGATTTGCCTAGCAGCGTTGTTGTGAGGATCAGGTGAGAAGGTTATAGTTATTTGAACACATTAGCTGGTGCAGAGCAGGAGAACACATAGCTAGGAACAAGGCTTTGCAATCTGCTAGCTTGGGACTCCAATCTGGGCTCTGCAATTTTGCTGTGACTTAGTTCTGTGCTTCTCGAGCTTTAATGTGCACACGAATAACCTGGGGATGGTGTTAAGATGCAGGTTCCAGTTCAGTCGGTCTGGGGCAAGGCCTCACAGTCTACGTTTCCAGGTGATGGCTGTGCTGCTGGCACGCTTCGAGGAGCAGCGAGTTGGACCCCGTAAGCTAGTGGTTCTCAGGCCGGTGCTGCCCATTTAGAACCACCTGGGAGCTTTGCAGAGTGTCAGAACCTAGATTGCATCTTGACCAATTAAATCAAAGTCTGAGGATGGAATACAGCATCAGTATTAGTGCTAAGAATTAATTTAGGCTTTATTAATCCATAAAATGAAAAAAAAAATCATCTTCCCCTCATTGGCCTGTGCTGGGATTCAAACTTTATAAGGCTCCTGGTATAGTCTGTTTCATAAAAAAAGCTATCAAGAATGCAAGGATACTATAGTGCTTTTGACTTTACAGAGCAATTTGTACATATATTATCTCACTTAATTCTCAAAAAGAGCCCTGTGACATAATTATATTTTCCAGATTTGGAGGGGTAAGTAGCCTGAACAAGTGTCCAGGGCCAAGAGACGTGGGACCACTGGGACTCAAACTCAAGTCTGGTCACTCATTTCAGTGAACAACTTTGTGCCTACTACATATGGCTCTGCTAATGGAAACTGTTACCTTCTTCCTTGGAATGTAAACCTGCCTGAATATATTATCTCCACAAGGTAAGCCGTCCATCACTGAATTTCATGCACTTGGCATCATTGCGGATCCGATGTGTTGAGGCAGGGGCTGCAGGATCGCTTTCATTCTCCTAAGACAGGAGAGCACTCTGGACGCACGACTATGAAAACTGTGTCTCACCAGCTTCAGACACTCGATCTCCCTTTGTTTCAGAAGGAAGAGGTGCCCATATGGGGCTCCATGTAGGGTAGCAAAGAGAAATCGCCTTTGGTTGCGGAGGGATTCCCTTTTGCTCCTTAGTTTTAAAGGGGTGAATAGCCATTTGGGAACAACTGAGGGCCCCTGCATTCACTCTGCCTCATGCCTTCTCCTTCTCTGCCTTCCCCTTGAGGAGGGAGAAGAGTTAAAGGTGAGAGAAGCAGGTGAGAAGTTACCTAAAAAATCTTAGATGGATGATAGTTTTGCATCTTTGCTGGAGCTCTGAAAAGCATTTTGGAGTTTGCCTTTCTTTCTTTCTTTCTTTTCTTTTTCTCTTTCATCTTTCTTTTGTTCTTTTTGGAATCCTAAAAGGGGATGTGGCCCCTCTATGGTCCAGGCTGAGGTTAGCCACGGAATTAGTGACCAGAAGTGCCTATGTTGTAGAAATCAGGAAAGCAGCCTACTGGGATGGAATAATTTCAATTTGGATTTTAAAAACGCGGCACACAAAGATCTCATCAGATGCCACCAGAGGCTGGCGTGGCACACGGTAAAGATGCTCTCAGGGGATTTAAGGATTGCCGCACTGGAAGGCTCCCCTTTCCTGTTTCTAGCCCGATGATTGAGTGAAAAGGCTTTGGGGGTGGATCTTCCATTTGGCAACTGCACCAAGTAATGGGTAGAAAATAGTGTTTTGGATGTAATTGATGCTTTTTTTAGAATTGATAGAGACTAAGAGAGTTCTTATTCATTTTGGGGAAAAAGGGAATTAAATGGAAATACCCGTGTTATTTAAGAAGCCATTGGAACACACAACACAGGGGAATTTATCTTCTAGCCACTGACAACCTAATGTGTGTTTACTCTCCTGTCACAGACTTAGGATAATGGATCCAGACCTGAAGAGCCTGCTAATTTCTTCTCAGAGAGCATCCTTATAATAAAAATAACATTTCCTCTTTGTAAAGGTGGGGAGATATTAAGACACTTTGGATATTCTCTTGTTCTAGCTGGGTCACCAAAACACCCAGATGATCAATTAATGGATGTTTTGATTAGACCTGGGTCTAATCCTCTCCTAGTAGCAAGACCTTCTGAGAAGTGGGAGAGCAAGCTCTTGGCTCTTTTGACGTGTGGCTCAAAGTTACTATGACATCCGATGGGCTGAAGTTGCCCGACTGAGGTCAGTTGTCAGAAAATGAGCGTATCCGTCCCTGAAAGAAAATAATGGTAAGAGTCAGAGTTCTCTTGGCTGAAGAACCCTAGCTTAACAGTAAGAACTGGATCATCACAAGACAGCCGGTTCTGGGCTCGTGGTGGAATATCTCCTGCTCCCAGCTGCCTGGAATAATAAGTACATCTCTGGGAAAATGTATGCATTTTTTTTGCACTTGCTTGCATTTCTGTGCATATACTAAAAAAAAAAACTGTAGTGTTGGGAGCCCAGATCCAGTCTGTGAGGGTCATCCATCGTGAGTGTGGCCCCTCTTCAAAGCCTAGCGTGGCACCTACGCACTCTTTTGTAGGAGGAAAATTTCCTCACAGATTTTGGACTTATCTTGAGAAGGAGAGAAAAATGCATTTCTTTCAATTTGTGGGATAAGGCCTGGGAGTCATAATTTGAACACACAAGAAATATGATCTTAAGCTGCACCCTAAGCCAGTGAAGTGGGGCGTATCAATTATCCTTGACTGTGGAGCAGCCAGATTTCCCAAAGGCATGTTTAATCAAGAGAGAGCAGCACGCTTTCCACTAACCCTCCAACGTCTTTTTCTTTGCAAAGTTTTCCAACAGCAGCAGTTTTCAAATATTTACTGACACAAACCTAAAAGGTCATTGTAAGCCTGTGGATTTTTCTCTGCATGAAACAGCCACAGGAGGGTTGTGAACAGAAGACTGACATATTCTGGCTTATGTTTTAATACTGTGTCGTTCCCACCGTGATGCTGAGAGGAGATTATGGGGAGGGGGAGGCGGAGAAGATTGGAAACAAGGAGACCAATTAGAGGTTATCACAGCCGTCCAAGGGAGAGATAACGGTGGTCGGGGCGTAGCGGTTGCGATGGACCAGCTGAGAGAATCTGAGCCTGAATGTGTGTGGCAGAAGCCATCAGTGCCCTCTCTGTTTCTCAGACCTATCTTAAGTAATGCTGCAGACAGCTTCCGGCTACCCACATCTGCACCTTTGTGTCTGAGGGCTTGTTCTCAGGACGTCGGAAGATTGCCTCGCCCACGGTGCCTGGCCACCCCCCAAGGGCCCCCTGAGCATCTGATTGATTGTCCAGGGACTCTGCCCAACATTGCTTCCAAACAAGGGACACACTTGGCAGCAAAAGGGGAGTGAGGTGGGCACATGGCCGTGGAATCATAGCACCTCCTCACTGGCCTGAAGGGACGATAGGACAGCCTCTTAAAGGGCACAGCTGGGTCCCCAGCTGAGAGATGACAGTCTGTGGAGTGGAAAGCCCTGTCTTTCACCGTGTGAATATACTTCAGTGAACCTCAAGTTTGGGGCCCTGGACCCAGAGCGTCGGCGACACCTGGGAGGCTGTTATTAATGGGAACGCAGAATCCTGGACCCTGCCTCGGGCCTCTATATCAGAATCTCGCGGCGGGGCTGGGAAATCCAGCATCCACAAGCTGTCTAGCTGACCCGGTGCGTGCTGAGTTGTGGAAAGCCCTGCATTCTGTGGTGCTGTATTTGCAACAGGAAAAACACGTAAAGCTGGGAATCAAAGGTGGAAAGAATGGGCTCACTCAGCAGTCCTCCCAGTAACCCACTTTGGGAATTTGTGCTTTCTGTTCCTGCAACTTTAGGCTCTACTGGATCAGGGGTTCTGATTCCCAGAGGAAGGATGGCTCCACCAGGGGGACGTGGGCAAGTCCCACGAAGTTCAAAGGTGTCGCTAACACCTTGTAATCCAGGCTTTTTATGCCAGTAGATCAACAGGTGAAGAAAGGAGCGGCTGCGCACCCTAATAGTTTTGAGGAGTAGGGTTTCTGCTACCTAATGGGAATGGGAAGGGTTATATGAGAAACACCAGGGAATTAGAGCAGCCGTAGCTGACAAGGGCATGGTAACCAGGGCTTCAGACCCCGTGAGGGGAGAGGGTCTGGACCACCCCACTCCCACAAGGTAAGTGCCCTAACCCTGCAGAAATCCCAGTTGAGAAAGAGGAACCTGGAACAGGTGGGGAAGGAGGGAAATAATGCTTATCATTGGAAGCCTCAGCCTCAAGTGTAGCAATAGAAACAGGGCGTCCCTCTCAGCCTCCTGATGTCTTGTTTGTGTCTCTGTAAAGGGACTGGGACCAGCCACCAGCCTGAAGAAACAGTGGCAGGACAGAGTGCACGTCATGAGGTGCGGGCAGATCTGAGTGGTTCCAGGGGCGGGGCTGTAACAGGCTCTGTCAGTGGCCCAGCCCTAACCCTTGGGCCCTGCGGCTTCGGCTTCGCTGTGCTTGGCAGGACTTCCGCTCACCCGGCTCCCCGGTGGGCCCGAGAGCTTCTTCCGGAACC
This sequence comes from Avahi laniger, assembly GCA_963575035.1. Lineage (NCBI taxonomy): Eukaryota > Metazoa > Chordata > Mammalia > Primates > Indriidae > Avahi > Avahi laniger. The sequence continues at coordinate 28,414 of CAUYSK010046195.1, forward strand.
GTGGGAAGCTGCTCTGCTGTGTGGGGGACAAGCTGGAAGTGTGGGAATTGCAGCCCTCAGCACCCACTCCCAACCAGTGACCCATGGGGGCTGATGGATAAATAGCACAGCTTGCTCAACCCTTGAGTGGGCACTTTACACTATTTCTTAGAATTTCCCCTTGGAATTAAGCTCTAATTGCCCACCAAGGCAGCTGGGTTCATGAGGTACCTGTGCCAGCCGGAATCGAATCGCAAAACTGAACCACAAAGTAATTCGAGCAGGAAAAGTTGGATATTATAGAAAGAATTATTATCTAATTATATAACTATTATATAATTGTATCATATTATGTTATAATCTCTTCTTATGTACTATTTGTAATATAAGAAGGGATTTGGAGTAACAAGAGATTGGATAGTACCATGTAAAGAGACCCCTAAAGAATACAGGAATAGGAGACATGAGGAAGGCCACTGTCCCTGGGGGCTGAGGCGGATCACCCAAAGACGTAAAAAACTGGGATAAGAACACCTCACTGTACCCGTGGGTCACACGATGGTGGAGGAGTCCCTGAGGTGCTGTGCCATAGAACTTTCTGGGAATTTGCCATCTGTGTCTTCAGAGGAAGCTGTCCAAGACACATTTCATCCCGCAAAACTTACCTCAAAACTTTCTTAGGAGTTGCCAGAGGAAAGTGTCACAGAGAGGTGCCTTATGGGTGGCACTCCACACCAGAGCTGTCCAGGGGAGTTCCAGGGGAAGCTGGACACTGCTGGTCCCTGTGCGCTGCAGGAGCGGGGCTCTGGAGGAGCCGTCTGCACTGCAGGAGATCGGGTGCTGCTGGAGTTGAGCCTGGGGAGAGGGGAGCATTACAACCAGAAAATAAAACTTGTTACTCCTCCATTGACCCTCCAGCATCCTCTGCTATGAAAGCTTAACATTGTGCCAGCTGACACAGGAGAAATATTTACAGGGCCCGTATTTAATATTGCAGAGCAGGCATGGAAGGGTGAATTTGGAGCTGCTAGCATGATGGTCTATGTTGACTCCTTCCCTTCCTTATCTCTTTCCTCCACACCTCATCTGTTGTTCCTAAAGTCTAAATAAAATACACTTGTCCTTTGGTATGCACAAAGGGATTGGTTCTATCCCCCAACCCACTCTGTGGACACCAAAATTCGTGGATGTTCAAGTCCCTTATGTAAAATGGTATAGTATAACCTAGGAACAGCCTCTCATATGCTTTTAATCATCCCTAGATTACTTATAATACCAAATACAATGTAAATGTTATGTAAATAGTTGTTACAATATACTGGTTTTTTATTTGTGTTTTTCTTATTGTTGTATTGTTATTTTTATTGTTTTTTTTCCTTCAAATATTTGATCTCCAGTTGGTTGAATCGTGGAAGTGAAATTCATAAATACTGTGCTTGCACTTGAATTCTCACTCATGGTTTGCTTTGGGGAGAACACGAGCTATGTTTTGAAGGTGGAGCTAATAGGATTTTCTGATGGATTATATTTGGGATATGAGGAAAACAGAGGAGCCAAGGATACCTCCAATGGCTTCGGCTTGAACAATGGGAAAAATTTATTTTTATAGTATTAACTCTTTCAATTCAAGAATATGGTACATCTTTCCATTTTCTCTGAAAAAAGTCTTTGAATCTTTCACTGGGCTTATTCCTAAGCATTTAGGAGTTTTGATGCCATTGTAAATGACATATTTTTAAGTGTCATTTTCTAATTGTTGTTAGTATAAAAAAATGCAGCTGACTTTTTAATATCCAGTCATCTTGATAATTTAATAATTTAGCTCTAGATTTTGGGGGAACTTTCCAGATATACAATCATACTGTCTGTGGAAAATGACACTTTTTCTCTTTCTTACAATCTTTATATTTTATTTCTTTTGCTTGTCTTTTTACAAGGTAATAGGATGTCCAATATGGTGATATATACAATATCCCTGTTTTTTTCTCAAACTCAAAGAGAAACACCTTCATCATTTTGTCGTTAAGTATGATAATACTTAAACCTACCTTCCTGTAGGTTTATTGTACCTACTATTTATTGTGTTAAGGATGTTCCTTTCTATTCCTAGTTTGCTAAGATTGTTTTTGTCTCAAATGATGAACTTTATCATATGCTTTGTTTGTCTCAGTGGAGGGGATAATTTGATTTCTCTTCTTTGTTAGCTCTCTCCCCAAGTTCGCGCTGAATTAAAAGCTTCCATATGCATCCTAGCAAGTGATGAATTCTCTACACTGGGATCAAGATTACGTAGAGTTTCTATCACTGTCCCCCTTCCTACCTTTCTCTCTCTCCTAGACCCTCCAAATGCCATGTTCTTTTGGGAGGACTGGCTTTTGCTTGCTGATGCATTCTTCCTGACCTCGGTGTCTACAGCACTAGCTTTAGGCCTGAAGTCCTAAAGTACTTCAGGTTCTTGGCCTTTGAGGATTCAAAACCAAAACCATTTTCCTTCCACAAAGCCCTTGCTTACAGACAAAATTTTAACCTTAAAAATTATTTTTACCATTTTATAATTTTGTTAGATGATTTCAGGCATAAAAAGTAAGCATTTGACTTTTCATTTTCAGGATTTGTTCTTCTGTTGGGACAACAAGCTTCAGCTTCAATATGTGGTATTTTTAATGTAACTGTTGGAAAGCGAAAAATGAATCACCCAGGGGAAAACATAATATAAATATTACACTGCTATTTATTCACTCTGACTTTAATAGGAATAAGAATTAGTAGGGGCCCAGGTAGGAATGTACTGCAATTGTCCAGGTGACAAATGGTGGTGGCTTAGTCTAGAGAGATGACAGCAGAGAGAAGAGAAATGGTTGTGTTCAAGGCATATTTAGGAAGTTGAATCAATTTAACTTGGTCTCTGATTAAAGTTGGAGAGCACTGAGGATGAGGAAGGAGTCAAGAATGGTGCTTGGGATTCCGGATGATTTGGGGTCCCATTTTCCTTACACAGTTGGGGAAAGAACATCGTGAGTTAAAGTTTGGACATATTGAGCCCGAAGGTATCTGCAAAGGTGTCTGACAATCAGCTGTGCAGCAAGCAGAGGGCCAATGGCTCAGAGCAGCCCGGGCAACAGGGAAAATCTGGCAGCAAACACACAGGTGCTGACCAAAGCCACGGAAGCAGACAGACTGGTCCAGGGAAAGTGGAGACAGTGAAGACAGGAAAAGACTGAGGGCTGAACCCTACAGAATTCCAACCTCTAAATTAAAAATATGTTTAAGTGAAAAACATCAGGTTGCCAAATTGTACACACCATGTTATATAATTTTGTAAAGAAATCGTATGTTTGTACTTAGTGTTGACTTTCAGCTGGTACATACCCACCAGCGTTGCAGTCAACAAACCTTGGTTAATGCCTCTGCTGTAGTATTTTTAACATCACTCAGTTATGCATTTTTTTAAAAAGACTGGAAGGACAAACAGTAGTTCTCTCTAGTTGATGGGATAAGGGACAACTTTTCTCTTTTTCTTCTTATTTCCCTATATTTTCTAGATTTTCCATTAACATGTCTTTAGTACTTTGTTTCTAGAACTTTAGTATTAGGGATGAAGTTTGCTTAAAATATAAGGATTTGGGGTTAAGTCCATGATTCTGAAACCTAGTCGATTCTCGGAATCAGCTAAGGAGCTTTTGTACAATGATTACTCAGGCCCCAGAGCAGATGTGGGGAGCCTCAGTCTCTGGATGGGAGGTTCAGTCATCGGTGTTATCTCAAGCAACAGATGGTTGAAGAGATTGAGAACTATCTGTCCTGAATAGCTTCTGATGTCCAGTCTATATATTTCATGATGTCTGTACTAGAATGGAATGTAAAAAAAAATTGGCGTAAAGAGGATGTTTCTAATTTGTAAATATTAATTGATCTAAATTATAAAATTAGCTAAAATCTTAAATATTGAATAAAGGTCAAATGAAGAGATGATTATTCTCATTGTAAAGAGATTCAGTGTGAGATGCTTTTAGATAGGGAAGTTCTCAAAATCATAGGTGAATTCAGCCATAATTGTCAGGAGTATATCTGCAACCTGAACCGTAAAGCCAGACCCAACTGCAATCATGCAGTAGGTCCAGGCCGGCTCTCAGCCACAGCCATCCCTAACAAGCAGAAGAGTCACCCAGCATTTGGGGTGAGCTGAAATGAAAGGTCAGATCTTTAACAAATGGCTCAAAGTATCTGTGCTCATTGCACTAAATTTTAAAGATGATGAAAAAAACTTTAGATCTCAGCTAAAAAAGAGAGAAAATATATTTCTATTTTCTATTAATGACAATTAAAACAATTTAATAGAATGGCTTCAAAAACAAATGAACAAACAAAACAGCCAAAAATAGAAAGCATAGAGACGCCAGCCTTTCCTTAGAGACAGCCTCAGTTGACCCATTTTGGCGGGACCGGTGCCAAGCTCGAGAGAGAGACACAGCAGGGGCTGGCTGTGTATAGCACCACCTGGGCAGCTTTTTAGAGCTACACCCAGACCTGGACTCTACAGAAATCCAGTGAATCAGAACTCCCACACCTGGAGCCTAGATGCTGGGCTTTTGTTAAGTTCCCCAAGTTATTCTAAAGCACAGTTAGGGTTGAGAACGTCTGAACCTTGACCCTAACCGCACGTTTCCCTCCCCTCACAGTTGGTTGCTGTCCCACACCTGGGTTCCTAATTCCAGCCATTTCTAACGTTCCTCCTTTATCCCTCGGTAGCAGAGAGAGGTCCGGGGCTAGGGATTGGAGTGGGGGCCAGGGACAGCTCCACCGGCCTGTGATGTATGCTGTCACACAGGGTCCCCTGCTCAGGACGACCCCATGCTTGGTTTGATGTTCCACTGGCCTGGCGTCATCTTGAACTTCCGTGTTGTAAGTGAAGTCCAGTGGGACGATGGGGCTTGCTCACGAGACTCAAGTGAGAACAAGGGGAGTGTTCTGTTTCCTACTGAGCAGTCCGGGGGGGAGGGACAGCCCTGCGAGGCCCCACTTCCCTTTCCCTCCAGAACTTGCTTCAGACGTAGAAGGAAGACAATGGCATGTTCGGAAACACAGACAACTGAGGAACCTCTTATATCCTTTCTCTTTGTATTACTTGCCTGTGTTAGCTAACCATTTATGCTGGAAATGATGACATCGAAGGAAAGAAAAAGTTCCTTTTCCTTTCGGTTCTTCCTTACTCATCAGAAAGCCACAGGTATAAATGTTCAGGTATCAAGCAGTAACATAAAAACCGTTGAGTTACTTTTGTGCAGAGTTTCCAGTGTTTGGGCAAGAACAGAATACATTTACATGTACAAACTATGAAATACTTTGTGTGCCATTTTGGTGATTCACATGGGAGTTAAACACCCTTACATTTGCATTTTTAGATTCCTTTTTTTTGTTTGTTTTTTGAGACAGGGTCTCACTTTGTAGCTCAAGATAGAGTATAGTGGCATCATCATGGCTCACTGCAACCTCAATCTTTTGAGCTCAAGCGATCCTCCTGCCTCAGCCTCATGGGTAGCTTGGACTACAGGCATGCGCCACCACATCCAGAGTATTTTTCTATTTTTGGTAGAGACAAGATCTTGCTCTTGCCCAGGCTGATCTCAAACTCCTGACCTTAAGCAATCCTCCTGATTTGGTCTCCCAAAGTGCTAGGTTTACGAGGGTGAGCCACTAGCCAGTTCTTTTTTTTACTGACCTATGCTAATTATACATATTTATGGGTTACATAGTGATGTTTCAATACATACAATGTATAGTGATCAGATCAGGATAATTGGCATATCCATCATCTCAAATCTTTTATCATTTATTCATACTGGGAACGTTCAATATCCTCCCTCTAACTATTTGAAACTATATATTATTGTTAATAGTCATCCTACTGTGGTAAAGAACACTAGAACTTACTCTCCTATCTAGCTGTAATTTTGTGCCCTTTAGCAAATCTCCATCCCCACCATCTCCCTACCCTTCCCAGCCTCCAATGTCTTCAGTTCTACTTGTTACTTCTCTGAGATCAAATTTTTTAGCCTCTGCATGTGAGTGAGAGCATGCAGTGTTTAACGTTCTGTTCCTGACTTATTTCACTTAACATAATGTCTTCCAGTTCCATCCATGTTGCCACGAATGATAGAATTTCATTCTGTTTTATGGCTGAATAGTGTTCCATTGTGAATGCAGATGCCATTTTTCTTTATCCATTCATCTATTTTTGGACAGTTTAGGTGGATTCCGTATCTTGACTATTGTGAATGATGTTACGGTAAACATGGGGTACAGATGTCTCTTCAAAATACTGATTCCTTTCTTTCGGATACATGCCCAGGAATGGGACTGCTGGATCATATGGTAGTTCTATTTGTAGTTTTTTGAGGAACCTCCATACTCTTCTCTATACTGGCTGTACTAGCTCACACTCCCACCAACAGTGTATAAGATATAAGAGTTCCCTTTTCTCCACATCTTCACCAGCATTTGTTATTTTGGGGTTTTCTTGCTTTTATTTTTTTGATAATAGCCATCCTAAATGGTGTGAGATGATATTTCTTTGTGGTTTTGATTTTCATTTCCATGGTGATTAGTGATGCTGAGCATTTTTTTCATATATTTGTTGGTCATTTGTATGTCTTCTTTTGAAAAATGCTCAGGTCATTTGCCTGCTTTTTAATTGGATTGTTCAGTTTCTGTGCTGTTGAGATGTTTGAGTTCCTTGTATATTCTGGATGTTAATCCCCTGCTGGATGAGTAGTTTACAAATATTTTCTCCTGTTCTGTGGGTTGTCTTTTCACTGTTTACTGTTTCCTTTGCTGTGCAGAGGATTTTTAGTTTGCATTGAAAACTGGAATTGCACAATGAAAAGATGAACATTAAAATTTATGTTCATAATTTCAATTTTTAATTTTTTTTTACTTAGAACCACATTAAATAGCAAATTCGAAACATCATGACAAGTTGAAAGAGACTGCAGGAGAAAAGGAAAATCACCTTTTTCCTGCTTTTTGAGAAAAGGGTCCCACATTTTCATTTGTACTGGGCCCTGAAAATGATGTAGCTGGCCCCGGTGGGGACTGAAGGACGTCAGCTGGGAACAAAAGTGCCCCCTTCCCCGGCCCCCACCTACTTGGCTCCCACAAGCATTGAGGAGCTTGGCTTGAGGGACCACAGGCTCACAGCCCCCCAAGAGCTGAGAGTTGCTCCTGGTGGAGATTTGACCCAACAACGAAAGATGCTGGGCTCCAGCTCCCCGCCGCCGGAATTTGACTGCCTGACTGTTTCCAGACGGTCCAGGCTGCAGTCAGAGAATGATAATGAGCAGTTCCCTTCTGAGGATGAGCTAAGTACGGGCAGGAAGGGTAATCATTAGCAGCTCTCTTGTGGATACACTAAGGCCAGCAAAAATGTCTGCAGACAAGTAATTTGGCTGGGCGTGTTTTGACAATAAACTCAAACCAGACAGGAGGCAGGGGCGGGGGTAGGGAGAATGTGGAGGGGGAAGCCACGGTCTCTACAGGAGAAAATAACTAGGCTCCTTCATTGCCCCAAAGAGCAAACACCCCCACAGGGATGGTGTGGGCTAGTGGGAAAAGCCCTGGACGGAGCATCAGCCTCTGGGGATCCCAGCTTGGCTACGCTGCTGGCCAGCTGAGCCTCTGTTGGCATCCTTATCCCGTGCTTGTCAGCCCGGACTTAGCCACGTGCTCAGGATGCAGGGACTGGAAGAAGGACTCAAACTTCAGGTGCCACTTTCCTGCTTTACTCAGATGGAGGGTTCCCAGGGTAGTGGCCTGCAGTTGGGCATAAATGGGTGGATGTGCCCATAGACTGTCAGACTGAGGAGCTCTTCCCCGGGCACAGGCAGGAGCAGGTTGGGTCTGAACTGAAGATCCCTCAGGCACCTGCTGTCATTCCTGAAAACCTTAAGCTCATTTCACAGTTCTAGCTGCCTGGACTAATTATCCACTTTTAGATATCTGCAGATTAGCGTGTGTGGTAGGACATGTTACTCAGGCATAATAGGGTTGGTCACTAGGGGACTGAGGAATGTAAACTCATATTTTCCATCACAGTTACTGACAGGTGCTATTCATGTCAGCCACTCTGAACCCTCGCTCCCTCACAGGGCGCTCTGACTCTGGTCTTTGCGGAGAACGTCTCCTGTGAGACCTGGAGCATCGCTTTAGCGTGTGTTATTTATTTCTGTAGTTGTTATTTTCATAGTAGCAATTTGAACCTCATGGACTGGAAGCTATCAATCCAGCAGTGTTAACTGAGCACCTACTATGCATTAGGAACTTTCTTCTGTCAAGACTGTGGATCACAGAGAAGTCTGAAATGGTCTTTGTCATGAAACAGTGTTGCTCAATTACTTTTTTATTTTGCTCTCTTAAGGAGAAAAATTTCATTTAATTTAATTTCTCCCTAACAAAAGAAATTGAATAATAAGGAATAAAATTTTGTCAGGTAGAGTTGAGCTCGAGAGGGCTGCAAACCATTGTACTATCTAAGACGTTTTTCATACTTCCCAAGAATGGGCAGCATCTATCATCCCCAGAGAGAAAGTGTGCCACCAAAGACCCACTGGCATGATCTGGTCGGGAGAGACATGAGAAGAGGCAGAACAGCAGGATAATAAAAGCTCAAAGTTTGGAATTAGACTCCTTGGGCTTGATTTGGTGTAAATGCTTCTACTCCTCTATTTCCTTCCTCGCTTGTAAAATGGTCCCTCAATGGTTCCCCAAAGGGTCATGTAGGGATTAAATAAGATGATACTTATATAACACTTAGTGAAATGCCTGGCATGCAGTAAGCACGATAAATAATACTTTTCATAAAGAGTAGTTTGGGACCAAAATCTATATTAGTTATCTACTGCTCCATAATAAGTTGCCCAAATTTAGCCATTCAAGCAGCGAACATTGTCTCGCACAGTTCCTGAGGGTGAGGAATTTAGGACCAGTTTCGCTTGGTGGTTCTGGCTCAGGGTCTTTCGTGAGGTTGTGGTCAAATGTAACTGCCTCGGAGGCCACTTTCTTAGCACTGCTATTCTGTATTTTATGTGATAAAAGAAACAGCGCTTCAAAATTCAGACACTGTTGAGGACGTTATTTGTTATATTATGCTCTGTTATACAGCGTATCTTGTTTTTTGGGGATCTGCTGGAGAAAAGCATAAGAAATAGCTGGACTTTTCTGAGTTGTCACTTAAGGGTGCTCTAAATTATGTCATAATCAGATTTTACTTTTTGTATTGGCATCTAGAAAGCAATTGTACAGGACTTACAATGTGTGTACATGTAAGCTTCATGCCTGGCTCCACTGGATGTCCCTTTTGAAAAATTGTGTCTTTTCCACTCTCTCTTTCATCTAATTTTTTGTTGTATTTTATTTGTTCTCATAAACTTCCTTAAAATCTTTCTGTAACAAGACAAGTAATAAATAATTAAGCAAAACCACATGTATAACTATGTATACATAAGTATATTAAAACACAGATAATCTAAGAATACATTTTAAGAGGATATAGGGAAATGTTAAATTTAAATGAACACTACCATTTACAATGGCATAAAAATGTAACAAAATATGTGCAAGATCAGTACATTAGAAACAACAAAACATTGCTGAGAGAAAACAAGGATGACATGGATTAGAAAGCTAACATTATATTAAGATAGCAATTATCCCAAAACTGATATAAAGACTCCACACAATCCCAATCAAAATTACATCAGGCATTTTTTTTGTAGAAATTGACAGGATAATTCTAAAATTTATATTAAAATGCAGAGGACCTAGAATAGCCAAAAGAATTTTGAAAAAATTACAAAATTGGAGGATATATACTACCTTATTTCAATATTTACTCTAAAGCTACCATGGTCAATACAGTATGGTATTGGTACAAGGTTAGAAATACGGACCAGTGAAATATAATGGAGAGCCCAGAAACAGATGCAAATATAGGTGCACAGTTGATTTTAAGTAAAACTACCGAGGTAATTCACTGGGGAAAGAGTATTTTCAATAATGGTGCTGGCACAATTGGCAATCCGTATGCAGAGAGAGAGAGAGAAAGATCTATCTCAACCTTTACTTCACACCATACTTAGAAATTAGCTCAAAATGCATCATAGAACTAAAATAAAAGAATTCAAACTAAAACTTTAGGGAAAAAAAGAATAGAAAATTTTTGTGAGCTTGAATTAGGCAAAGTACATGAAGCACAAATCATATAAGAAAATACACCATGGGCTTCATCATAATTTAGAACTTTAGCTCTTCTAGAGACACTGTTAAGACAATAAGAAGGCAAGCCGCAGGCTTGCTTTGTTTTCCAGAAACATTTGGACACTCATACACTGCTGGCAGGAATGTAAAATGCTGTAGCCACTTTGGAAAACGGTTAGTCAGTTTCTTATAAAGTTATGCATACATTTACCATCACACCATTCCACCCAGAAATTCCTCTTCCAGGTTTCCAACCAAGAGCAATGAAAACACATGTACACACAAACACGTGAATGTTTCAAGAGGCTTCAGTTTGAATAGCCCAAAGCTGCGAACAACCAAATGTCCTCCTACTGGTGAATGGATGAGCAAACGGTAACCAGAGAACACTTTGGAGCAGGACGAGCCGGAGTTGTGCTGCTTGTCATTGCCCGGAGGTTCCTGATGGCATCAACACCCAGCTGCCCTCGGTGGCAGCCCACACACAGCTCTCCTTGCACACTTCCCCTCTCCTCCCTCGTCTCACTCCTCTCCGCCCTACCAGCAAGTCCTGGATCACCCCCAAATAAACTGCTTGCACTTAGACCCTTGCTTCAGGATCTGGGGCAATTCAGCCCAAGACAATTCTCCTTGGTTAGGAGTTTTGGTTTGGTTTCAAAGCATTCTTTGTCCCTTAACTGTCCCTGAGGGAAATCTGTGGTTAGGATTTCCCAGTGGCTTTTCGAATGGTGTGTGGCTTCGGTCACAGTGAAGGCTGAAGTGCCAAGGTGACATGTGGGAGCAGTAGTTTGCAGACATTGCTCTAAACAGAAATCTGCTACTGTAACTAGGACTTGGGGACCCGTCTCTGTTACCCCTGTACATGTGACATTAGACACGTTAAAGCTAAAGCTAGGCAGGAAGCAAGCTGTACACTTCTCTCTCCCTTTGAGAAAAAACGGCCTTGTTTTTCACTGGGTATAATGCTAGACAGATTTCCATTGTGACGTATCTAAGTATTTAAAATCTGTCGAGCACCTGCGATGTGCCTGGCACTGTCCTGGGCGCTGAGACCAAGAGAGGAAAGGGGAGGGGAGGAGACGGTGGAGATGAGGCTGACAGGTGAGACAAATAAACAGAATCAAAATATGCAGCACGAAGAGAGCCACGGGGTCCTGAGCTGAGTGTGACAGAGGTGTCGGGGGCTTTACGGTGGTGCCGAAGCTAAGCTTTCGGTGGTTTGGTTGGTGGGTTCTGAGACAGCGTCTCCATCTGTCGCCCAGGCTAGAGCACGGCGGCATCGCCACAGTTCACTGCCGCCTCAACCCCCTGACGAAGCGGAGTTCCGAAGGGCTAGCAGGAGCTCTTCAGGTGGGGACAGGGAAGTAAGGGCGTTCCAGGCTGAGGAAATACCGTGTACAGAGGCACAGAGTGCCCGTGAGCGTGGCACACTCAGCCACGCCGATTCTGCGAGATGGCCGGAGGGGAGAGGTCTTGTTAGGAGCTGCAAACGGAAGAAGGGAACAGAGCTGCGGATGGGGCCTGGCTACTGCCACCTGAATTCTGCCTCAGAGGCAATCCTGTATGGAGGACTGGCGTGTATGGGCACCAAAGAGGCCAAGCAAACACGTGGAATGCCCACGACTGGAGAGCCGGCTCAACTCTCACACTCGGCTAGAGTGGGGTGAGGGGCTTTTGTCCCACACCATGAGCTGAGGGAGTCACATCCTTGGAACCGAAGACACTTGGAAACACTTACATCCCTACTGCCCCTTCTTTTCCTCGGTCCCACCTGGACCATCTCTCTGCAGGTGCCACTCAGGTAACCCAGGCTCTCTTTCTTTCCCTCCTACACAGAGAGGGAAACTTCTCTCCAAAGGTCTTTACAGATTTTTAAACAATGACAGGGTCTTGGCTGCCCATGTCCTGGGCTGTCAGGCAACACCCTTTGCTCTTCATGGAAAGGATTGTTAAAAAGCCTCGTGCATTACTGTCCATCTCCCCTTCCCTTCTGACAACATCAGTAGTTCCTGCCAGATGGCCGTGATATATTTTGCAAAACTTTAGGCAGTTTTGCCTGCCAAAGTACTCAGATTTAGTATTGACGGCCTTAAGGAGATTATCTCCTAAACGCTAATGTTAGGCAGACACCAGAACCACCCAGTCGGATTCCTTGGCATTGATGCAGCTTCTCGAGGGGACTCTGCCAAGGTTAAGAGCCCCAAACCTGACATTTTTTCCATATGAAAAGATGTGCACACACACCTCACTTGTACTTGAGAAGCAACGTGCAGGATGGAAGCCAGAGCTTCGGCAGCCACGAACCTCCCCCACTACCTCTGTTCAGACTTCGAAAATTATACAGCAGCATCGGGGTTGCTTTTTTTGGCACACTGAGGTAGAAGTGACATTCAGGACACCGGATGAGCAACTTACCTTCTCACTTCTTGACTCAAAAAGGTGGACGCCAGTGGAAAAGGTGCTTTCTTCCTCCCTCCCTCTTTCCGTCCTTGCCTCCCTTCCATGAGCTCATCCTGACATCCAAGAACGTAAAACAAGCAGCACTTGGTCTCGCCCTGAAGAAATGTGCGGCGTGGTCAGGGAGAAAGGCACACAAAGGCCCAAAGGGTCCCCCTGCCCTGCCGCTCACAGTGCCGAGCCAGACCAAGGGCATCTCTGGATGCTGCGAGGAGCGCAGACTCTCCACCCACACCTCCCGCATCGAACGCCCCTTCAACCAGATCCCCGGGCGACTCCATGGACACTGAGGTCTGAGAGGCTTTGTTCTGTGGCTTCAAAGCAGTAGGAAATGCTCCCCAAAGCGCATGGGCTGGAAGTAGAATGAAGACGCCTGGAATAAGGGAGCCCACAGCGGGCTCTGTGGAGACAAGGAAGCAGCTTTGACGAGAGCTCAGTATAAACCAGGGCAGCAGAGAAGACACTGCAGAAAAGTCCGTGCAGAGAGTGACCAGGACTCTAAACTCAAGCGAAGAGAGAGCTCTGAAACAAAAGTGAAAAAAAATATCCAGGTTCTAGTTCCAGAACCTGTCTATCATTTTCTAACCATTGACATTGGCAAAAATCTCAGCTTTTCATCAGTAAAACGGGGATCCTGATACCTGTTCTGCTGACTTCACAAGTTGCTCGTAAATCTCAGATATGTTAATGTGTGTGAAGAGGATTATAAGTGGCAAAGTGCTTACAAATGCACATTTTAATTAAGGCACTAGACAAATGGGCAGGAATTGATGGGAAAGCAGTTTATAAGAGATGTGTTGAAGCGGTTTTTCAATTTGGATATTGTCCACGCTCTTAGAATAGCGTTCTCAAACTTTCCTGTGAATCAGAAAGCTAAGCCCATCTCCAGAGTTTCTGACTTAGCAGGTCCTGGCTGGGGCCCACGAATTTGCATTTCTAACAAGTTCCCTACTGCTGCTGGTGCACTGGGAACCACATTTTGAGAACCAGGGCTCTAGAAAGCATAAGATAAAAAGAAACATTTACCAGGGCTCGATGACAACCTGGTTTTCTATTCTGACATCAGAAATGTTTCTCCTGGTAGCTTTCACGCTCAGAGCGAGGCCATGGAAGGTGACCTCTTTAGTGTTCCAAGACAGAAGTGTGGCTTCTCAGGGCAAGGAAGCTGTGTGTGGGAGTGGAGAAGGGGCAGGTCCCCTGAGCAAAGCAGCAGGTTCGGAGCACCAGGTGACCACTGCCTAAATGAGGACTTCATCCCTAGAAGCCCAGTGAAATCTCAGTTAGTCCAGGTACTGAAACCCCAGAGACCTACACAGGACAAGCGGATCCAGGGGCTGAAGTAAAATCTCCGATCCTCTCCCCCCAATAAGAAGAATCACTCAGAAGGTATTTTCCAGACTTTTTTGGTATGAGATCACTTCGACCAAAAATATGCAATGATAGGTCAATTCCATCCTTTCTTTTGTAAACATTTATTGAGCACCAACTACATACCAGACATAAGCTCTGAATGCTTAATCCCGATATAATCTTGTAACAACTTCCTGACAGAGTAGATCGCCATTCCCATGGCTTCTCAATTCCCTTCGCAAGTTCGTCTTTGCCTCCTGCTCATTTGCATTGCTCAGTCACTCTGCTTCTCGTGGAACATCCGCAGACTCTGTTCCAGGCTTGGGGCATGGACATAGATGACTAAGACCCTGTCATTGTCTAGGAGAAGGTCAGGAACAGCAGGGGAGATGAGGCATGCAGATGAATAATGACCATGCAACCTCATAAATCAGCAGTTTAGGAGGGTAACAGATAAAACGTCAGGGGAGTCTGGGGCAGGTGAGATGACAATGAGCTGTGGGTTTCGTCAGTTCGTGGGGAAAAGAGTCTGGGGTCAAATCTGGCAGGGAGAATAGAGTTCTCACTCCCCTTCTGTGAATCAGACTGGGAGGCTGAACTAAATTTTCCGAAGGAGGCCAGCAAGGAGCCGAGCGGAACTACAGGAGGGGGACACTTCCACAATAGGCCCAAAGAATCTGGTTTCAAACCCCCTCTAGTTAAATGTCGTGGGCCTTCTTTTCTGTGTCTCTAGCAAGAAAGGAAGAGAACATGCCCAGTTCCCGGTATCTAATCAGAGCTTACTTGGACAGGCTGTGTTGCTCTTTTCTGGGATAACTGCCGTCTGTCCATCTCAAGGGCACTGCGCCAGGCCACCTGGGGGCATCCCCCACACTGCCCATCAGATATGGAGTGGTCAAGACATGAGACCGGGGCTCTCGTGAGGAGAAAGACGCGGCCTCTGGCATCACAGACCTAGTGTTTCCCTCTTCGGTTCATTCGAGAACCATTTGTTGACTACTGGGTACTGCCCAGGGTTCCAGGTCCTGGGAACACAGCAATAAACCAGAAATTCCATGTCCTTTTTTCCCCCCTCATGAGCTTTATTTAATTATGGGAAGACAGAAAAAAAACCAAGAAAAATAATAAATAAACACAGAATGTTAAATTAATGGTGAACTGCCCTGAAGACAATAGAGCAGGGAGATATTACAGAGAATGACCTGGAAGGTAGAAGCAGGTGTGGACTCTTAGCTGGTCACAAAAGTTCTCCAGGGAAGGAGCATTTCAAGTGAGCCCTGAATGATGACCAGAGCCATGTGAAGACCAGAAATTCCTGTTTGTGACCTTGAGAAATTTGACTTGTTTGAGCCTCAGTCTTCTTACCCCTGAAATGGAGACAAGGCCTGTGACCTCACAGTGTTGTTATATCAATAAAAACCAAAACCGACGATAACTGCAAAGCACTTGGTGTGGTGGCTCCCAAGTCCTCCCATCCTGTCTTCTCCCTGAAATCAGACTGTGGGACTAGGTAGTGACCTAACCCTAATGTCCTTGGAGGTGGCTCCTTGCAGCCGCAGCGTCTCTGATGCTCCAAGCCCTCCTTGGGCTTCGGATGGACTTTGCAGCTCAGCGCCTAGAAAAGACAGGATTCTGAATGTGCCCCGTTTGTCCTCCTCTCTTTTTGGTGACAGATGAGCTTGTCGGATGATCCCTGGCGATGCCCTTTGTATATAGATTTTTAAGTGGGAAGCAGCTTTTGTCATGGTCACAAATGTACTTCCTGGGAGATAAGTGGCCTGGTCTTAACTGCACAGATCCTTCCCAGACAGCTCCTGCTTTTCCGTCATCCCCTTTTCCCAGGAGAGGCTAGTTGGTACCAACGGACAGTCGCATTTTCTGAGGTCGATAGATACGTTGCCAGGGTAGGAAGTCCTGCTGTTATTAGCGCCCTCCGTACAGATTAAAAGTATCGGTCCAGGTCTTCTCTCAGCTCAGGTGCAGATACTTAGGAGAAGGGGCAGTGAGGTTGAGGGTGGTGGTAAGGAGAAGGAGCGCCATTCAGGGACAAGGGCATTGCCATTCTTCTCGGGGCTGTGACTGCAGAAAAGGAGGAAGCAGACACCAGGGAACCTATTTCTGGTAGAATTTCTGACCCTGAAGTGTGGGAGCGACAGTCTGAGTTGAACCTCACAGGGGTAAGGAGGACGGAAATGTAAGTTCTGGGAACAGGAGTCCTCAGAAACTGTGCAGAACTGTGTTTCAGACTCATCTCCCTGCTTGGGCTTAACGCCCTGACTCTGCCACCTACCAGTGGTGTGGCCTCCTTAGGCCAGTGACTGAGAACTGGGGACTCCCATGTGGCACAGAGGACTTGCCCAAACATTGTGCCAAGAGATCTGACCGCACTTCAGCCTGGCTGCTCCCTGCAGTGGGCCATGTCCATAAAGTTGGCCACAGACCCTGTGTTGAGTTTATGTTCCAGAAAATTCCATGCTGTCAGGCCGCAGAATGTACTTTGTCCCAGCCCACCTTGCCAAAGCATTCTCAGTAATTCTCCACTTTCATTCGCCTTCTGTGATTTTTCCATTTCCCTGTAGCCTCCTAGTCCCTTTTTTCCCGTTTGAAAATGTCAGTCACCTTTTTTCATAGTTGGAGTTGAGCTTTGTTTATTCTGGAGTCTCTCTCCCCTGCCGCAACAGTCGGAATAAAATCTTTCCTGCCACTCCTGTCCAGGCCTGTTTTTCTTTGGTGTTACTAAACACTGCAGAATAAGTTTCCTCATCTGAAAAATGGAGGTCATTATAGCATGAAAATGGCAATGAGAAATAAATTCTGTAGTATAATGGGCACAACAGTACCTGGCCCATGTTGTAAGGACTACTGAATACACGTCAGCGGGAATTACTGTTGCAGCTGTTACTAGGACAAGGGCAGGCATCTCGACTGGAAAGCAATGGCGTTCCTTCAGTGCGGTTTGGTCACTTATCAGACCTGGCTCAGGAAAGCCTCACGAGTGCCAGTCTGCAATTGGCGAGGTGTCTGGAAGTGGGGAGAGAGAAGCACCTGGAGAGTCTTTGTCTCACACACTATCCTCTGTGCCGAGCTGGTTGGTCTCCTCTGCTAGTCCTCAAAAAAATGAGCTCTTCTGCCAGAATGCTGAGATAACACACAGAAATGTCAGCTGCAATAGGAGGAAGTAATGACATCGTATGTCCCTGCCCAGAGGTCGAATGTCCTTACTGCTCCTCGGAAGAGAAAGGGGCTCATTGACCCAGCAATTTAAATCACTTGCAATTAAGGATGAAGGCTTTCTTCCCTTCATGGCTAGATCTGTAAAATAAGAGTTGAAAACTTGGCCGGCTGAGGTGACAGTGACTCTGCTTAGCTATAATGAATGACCCTGGGGCCAACAGACTTTGGTGTCTTCAAAACCTGAGAGATTAAGCTTCAGCAGATTCACTAAATGGCTCTTCAGAGACCTCTTCAGGGCTAGCAGAGAGATGGAAGGATGAAGGATTCCCTTTCATCATCCGAGAGATCCATCGGGGACTGTTGTCCCTCCCTCCAGAAAGCAGGAGGGTGGAAGCATGACATTTATGCGTGCCACGTATGAGGGAGAGGTGACTGCTACCCAGTAAGCAGAAAATCAGAAAAAACGTCCTGTGGTGGCCCTGGAGTCCCTGCTTCTCACCAGGCTGAGACATGTGGCAAGAACGTGCTAGGTAGAGGAATGTGCATGCTACAGGGGTCTCTATTAAAAACTCGTGAGCCCCTCACTCTTAATTCCTGCCTACTTCTAAAAGAGAGGTTTTCAAAGGACAGTCTTAGGAACAGCAGCACCGACATCGCCTGGGAACTTGTTGGAAATGCCAGTTCCAGGATGCCACCGTGGAGCCACGGAATCGGACGTTCTGGGGGCGGGGCCTGGCCGTCAGCGTTTAAGAAGGGCTCTCGGTGGTGTGGTTGCACACTCGAGTTTGAGAGCCTATGTTCTAAGAGATTAGGGTCTATTTTTAGCATTTGACTTCTTCTTTTTCCTTCTGACTGTCATGGTTAAAATTTCCAAAGATGATCAATCAGTCTCAAGCTCCTGTCAATTAAACAATGAGATATATTCTTGTTAAACAGGCCTTCTGGTCACTGCTACCTAGTCAATGCAGCATTAGTCTCTGGCTTCAAAGGGGCCCATAGTAGAAAGAAGCCAGTGTGCAGGGCCCCAGTGGTGTACTGACCTAGAATGGCTCTCCTGTCCCACGTCCTGGTCACTCTAAGCTGTTTTATTTTTTAAAGTCCATTTTATAGTTGTTACAGATCTAGAAGGCTGAATTTCAAAATGGTCTCTGATCACTCACCTAGTGTTCCCTTCAAGAGCATGACACGCTCCCTCTGATGGCAAAACCGAGGAAGGGCTGCTGGAGACAGCTGGTGCCTGCTCTGTAGGTTCGAGAGGGAAGTCTGAAGCTGGCTGCTGCCATTGCACAGCCTGCTGGCATCGAAAGAGGGCAAGGGAGAGGGCAGAGGTTGAGCCTGAAGTGCCAGTCTCTCCAGCCGAAGCATTCACTAATATCTCTCTGAACTTGAAAACCCACCACTGCATTACGCTAAGTGAAATAAGCCAGACACAAGAGAAAAATACTGTGATTCCACTTCTATGAAAGACCCAGAAGAGTCAAATTCATGGAGACAGAAAGTAGAATGGTGGTTACCGCAGGCTGAAGAGAGGGGAGATGCGTAGTGTCTAAAGGGGACGAGAGTTTCAAGTGGGGATGAAAAATATTCTAAAGATGGATGGTGGAGATGGTTGCACAACAATGTGAATGTACGTAATGTCACTCAATTCTGCACTAAAAAATGGTGAAAATGGTAAATTTTATGCTATATACATAATATAAAATTTGATTATTCCAATAAAAAAAGTTTAAAAAGCTCCCTGCTGGCTAGCCCTCGCCCTTGGACATTGCCTGAGTGTTGAGACCAAGACCTCCTCCCCGCTCTGCCGGCCCCGAGTGTCTGCGGCCCCCACCTGCCTGGCTGCGGACACACAGGCTCCCCTCACCCGGCCACTGCAGACTTCTTCAGGTTCCTTAAACAACTGGAAGGCAGGGTTACCTTTGTCTTGTTTAATGCTGGACCCCCAGGGCCCAGCACAGTGTCTGGCCCAAAGTAGAAACTTGATAAAATGCATCCTGAATGAATAATCAGGAAATTGAGAAATACGGCCACTTCCCTTTTGTTCCCTCATAGGGGCCAGCTTATCTGGGTTAAGACCAGGTGGAAGTGGGATTCGAGGCCAGAGGTTCTCAAACTTTCAGGCTTCACGACTCCTTTACAATCTTGAAAATTATTGGGTATCCCCAAAAGCCTTTGTTCATGAGGTTATATCTAGTGTTATTTGCCATATTAGAAATAAAAACTGAGAATTCTTTTGAATGCAAGAATATACAGTGACACGCTCCATTGGCCTCCCAGAGCAATGACATCAGCACAGTTTATTCGCCTCTGGAAAATCCCAGTGTAGACTCATGAGAGATGAGAGTGAAATAAGAAAATAACTTCTCAGTAGTATTATAAAAACAGTTCTGACTTCAAGACTCTCTGAAAGGGTTTCGATAAGCCCCAGGGGTCCCCAGACCACGCTTTGAGAAGAGGCCATCCGGTCACTTAAAGTGACAGGTGTCTTACTTGTATCGTTGTGCTCATGGTACTAAGTGCTTGAGTTGGGCTTTCTGGAGGCTCGCAGGCATGAAGGAATAGGGCACGTGCTACAATAGTCTCCTCTTATCAGTGGTTTCGCTTTCCATGGTCAATCAAGGTCCAAAAATACTAAATGAAAAATTCCAGAAATAAGTCATAAGTTTCAATTGCGCTCCATTCTGAGTAGTGTGATGAAATCTCACACCATCCTGCCGTGTCCAGCTTGGGGCATGAATCATCCCTTTGTCCTGCGTATCCACACTACGGACACTCTCTGCCTGTGAGTCACTTAGTAGCTGTCTTGGCGACCAGATTAAAAAAAAAAAAAAAAAAAGTATATATAGGGTTCAGTGCTACCTGAGGTTTCAGGAATCCACCATAGCAGTGATAAAGAAAGGTCAAGAGTGACAGCAGATCAATATATCCAACTAGTACTCGTTGAACACCTACTGTGTTCCAAGTATAGCCATAGGTGCTGGAAATAGAAAGATACATATGACATAATTTCTCTCCTCGTTTGCCGGAGGACGGCTTCTGAAATGAGTAGAAAGGCTTCTAGACAAGGACCCGTCTTGACAAGGACCCATCTTCAAACAACCTCCCTTTACCTTCAAGGAATAATCTTATATAAAGGGATTATCTACAAATGCTTATAATTCACAAAATCTGAAGAGTGGAATATAGTCATACACTGCTTAACAATGGGGATACATCATGAGAACTATGTCTTTAGGGGATTTCATCGTGGTGTGACCATTGCAGAGTGCACTCACACAAACCCAGACGGTAGAGCTTTCTGCATACCTGGGCTACGTGGCACGGCCAATTGCTCCTGGGCTACAAACCTGTACAGCACGTTACTGTACTGAATGCTGGAGTCAAGTGTAACACAATGCTAAGTATTTGTGTATATAACTATAGAAAAGGTAATCTGTTGTGCTAGGACATTAGGATAGCTATGTCACTAGGCAATAGGAAACTTTCGGCTCCATTATAATCTTATGGGACCACCGTGGTATATGTGGTACGTCAGTGGCCAAAACGTCAGTATGCAGCACGAGATTGTATAGTTTCGCATTAGAACTCAGCCCTGCAGAAGATCATAGATCGTACTGGGCCAGGGGCATTTTCAGTCTGGTTGGTTGAAGAGGTCAGCTCCCGCAGGAGAGGATCACAGTGGAGCTGGCTGTATGCATGGACATCCTGACACAAGCGCAGACATCTTTCCCAAAGGAGTCTGGCTAGCAGGTTTTGATGCAGCCTCTTCTTCCTTCCCACTAAAATACTCATGAAGATAAAGAAAGGTAAATGTTGAGAATAACGTTAACAAAACGAGACAATTCAATGCCAGGATCTAGTGG
Source organism: Avahi laniger (assembly GCA_963575035.1). Classification (NCBI taxonomy): domain Eukaryota; kingdom Metazoa; phylum Chordata; class Mammalia; order Primates; family Indriidae; genus Avahi; species Avahi laniger. The sequence goes on from CAUYSK010046195.1 coordinate 49,488, forward strand.
GAGCTGACACAGATTAGAGCTGCTTTGAGTTAAAAATCTATCCTGACTTCCACTCATACTTCTTAACGCAGAGAACAGCAAAAGAGAGAAGATGTTTCATAACTTTCGACCCCACTTCCTCCATCCCTCCTTGACCCAGAGCCCACTTGGGGACTCTGTAACCACTGGAGAGTAGAGATTCTTCCCCCTGTGCCCTGTAGTCATCCTTCTCTCTGCTCCTACCATCTGAGTTCAAATGAGTTGACTCTTTCATGATGCCAATCCAGTAAAAAGTTTTCTAAAGCCTGTTATTCTTTGATCCTGCAATACTGCTTATAGGTATTTATCCGTAAGCAAATAATCAGAGTCGTGTACAAGCATCTAGTTCCAACATAGTTCTAAAACAGTTCCTCTGGCTTGACTTTTACAGGGAAACAATCAATATTGCCAATCTAGAAAATGTTTTTCTACACACATACAATGAAAGAATGTACAGCTATTAAAGACGGTGCAGTAGATAGATATATACTAACAAGGAAATACTTGTCAAAAACTAATTACACAATATATGTCTAGTATAAATTCAGTTTCTGCCATGACCCCTCCCCTAAAGGTCATTTATCAAGGTGCTAATAAAAGTTATTTCTGAACAATAGAATCATTTTCCCTTTATTTTCTATAGTATATATGCTTTTTTTTTCAAAAAATAAAGCAATGAAGGTTATTGTAATTTAAAAACGATATCGCAAGCTAGGCATTGTGGCTCATGGCTATAATCCTAGCACTCTAGGCAGCTGAGGCAGGAGGATCACTTGAGGTCAGGAGTTAGAGACCAGCCTGAGCAAGAGTGAGATCCCATCTCTACTAAAAATAGAAAAAAATTAGCCGACAACTAAAAACAGAAACAAAATATTAGCCAGGTGTGGAGGTGAGCACCTATAGTCCCAGTTACTCGGGAGGCTGAGGCTGAGGCAGGAGGATCGCTTGAGCTCAGGAGTCTGAGGTTGCTGTGAGCTAGGCTGACACCATGGCACTCACTCTAGCCCGGGTGACAGAGTGAGACTCTGTCTCAAAAAAAAAAAAAAGATATTACAAGGTGCAGGGATTCCCAGTGTCACCATGTTGGCAGACAAAGGCATCCTCCTGACCTGGCTGGGAAACAGGCAAATCCTAGGCTGAAAGGTCCCGTGGCAGGAGGGAAGGCTCCAAGGGCCCCCGGCCTGCCATAGGCTGCTTTGTGGCACCAAGAGCAGGACATGCACATCAAGGCTTCAGGCTCACACTGATCAGGAAATCAAATCCCCTCTGAACCATGTCCTCTAGGGACAGTTCAGACAGATCCAATTTAAACAGATTACAGAAAAGGGCTGGTGGGGACCTCACATGGGCTGATACATGAATCTGAAGCATCCAAGAAATGGATTAGAAATATGTATATTTTAGTATTGGGGGAGGGGGTCTGTCACACAGAGGAGAAACTGAAGGGGAAAGAAGGCAGAAATTCCCTGGGAGGAGGCACCCCGGGTCCCTTGGACACCCTACTGTCTGAGCTCCCCACTGAAAGGAGACCCAGGACCGTAGTCACCTGTTGTTTCCAAGTGCTGTGCTGAGACTTCTTACAACTACCAAAGACTCAAGGAATGGGGTGATGTTCCCATTATTAGAACACTGTGACCCGAATGTATGTTCCCACTCCCTCAAATTCGTATGTTAAAATCCTAAGCCCCAAGGTGATGGTATTAGGAGGTGAGGCCTTTGGGTGGTGTTTGGGTCATGAAGGTGGAGCCCTCAGGAATGGGATTAGTGCCCTTATAAGAAGAGACCCTTTTTGCCATGTGAGGACACAGCAAAGAGATTGTGAACCAGAAAGCCAGTTCCCGTCATTCACCTGCTGGCGCCTTGACCTTGGGCTTTCAGCCTTCAGAAGAAATCTGAGAAATAAGTGTCTGTTGTTTATAAGCCACTCATTCTCTGGTAGTCTGTCATAGGCTGGCACTGACTAATATGTATGTAAGTATAACTGTATGTCCTCACCATACTCTCCTGTTCTGGAGGGTCTTTTACATGGAGTTTTTTCACTTGATTTTTGCAAAATCCGCAGGAGAGAAGCAGTGTGGTTTTACCTTCTCTGCTTTTCAGATGGAGAACAGGAGGCGAGCGAGGGGGGAGGCAGGTGTGGATTGGGAGGAAAGTTAGAGAAGAGAAGCCCGTGTCCCGGATGTCTTGTCTGTGCTAGGGCATCACGGTTCCCGCCTCTAATCACACGCAGGCTCAGCAAGGCTGCCGCTGTCAGGGGTTCGCAGGCGCGGATGGCGGCTGGAGGCTCTGCTTGCCGTTCCCACGCTCAGTCCAACCCGAGCCCTGGCTGGCCCTCGCACAGGCTCACATGGCGCCTGCTCATTTAGACTCAATTAAGTTCGTCCAGGCACGCAGTGAAGCCGGTCTCCAGGCTATCTTCAAGATAAAATGTGCATCGTGTAAACGGTTTCTGCATAATCAGCTCTCTAAAATTTACAATAACAGATAAGTTCGTTACAAATGAGCTTTATCAATTTTTCTTGTTTGTCGTGTAAGGCAGAACCAGACACTTCTGTATGAGGTGATATTTTAAAAGCCCACCAAGGAAATGTGGCGACTTGGAAATTGCAGAGTGGGACTTCCAGGCACCACACATGAGTGATCAGACTGTGCTGCAAAGAAAGCCCTGGCCAGAGGGAAAGTGGACAGCAGCTGGCCAACACCTTGGTGCCCAGGGCCGCAGGGGCTAGGGGACAAAGTCAGCCTGGGATCGGGGTATGGAGTGCTGTGGGACCGTCACCAGGCAAAAGCAGTCAGGACCGTTCGACACGGTGTGGCCCCATCCAGCTGGTGCTGCTCGGGGGTTGCGAGTGAACGAGAAGAAATGTGTACATCGTATCTACAGGGACACACGGGCCATGTGTGTACAGAAATACAGAGGAAAAGTATTGAAAAGAAATAATGTCAGAAAAATATTCTTGATGGTGTGTATTTCCCTCTTTTTGATTATCTATTTTCTCATTATAATTTATTCTCTCTGTTTTCTTAAAAAAAAATTGCAAGGCAAACCAGGCTGGCTTTCAAAAACAGTGTGAAGCTTCCCTCCTTCAGCCACGGAGGACAGAATTTCAGAAGAAGTTCACTGTTTCTGAAATTTCTGGCCATAGGAATAGCCACAGAAAACATTCCAATTCACCCTCTTCTCCTCTTTTAAAGGAGCCAAGACAGAAATGCAGTTGTTTATTCCATGCCCGTCGGAGAACACAGGGTCAATAGCAGTGTATCTGCAAGCGACAAGCGAACCAGGCTTTCTGGACGGGGGGAGCCCTCACTCCCTAAGAGTCGCCTAAGAAGGCTTTCGACGCCAGGGTCCCTCCAGATTCTGTTCCCAGTAAACTGCAGGGAGAAGCTACTGAGAAAAAGCAGAAATGGAATTGTGTTGTATGCAATGGCAATTAAACTGCTAAAATGAGGAAAAAAAGACATTGTGTAACTTAGATTTTAACTTAGTCCATTCTGGCCACTGAAACAAAAATACCATACACTGGGTGGCTTAAACAACAAGCATTTATTTCTCACAGTTTCAGAGGCTACGGAATCCTCATGGGCATATTGGGTGCCTGGTGAGGGTCCCCTTCTGGTCCCCAGATGATTATCATCTTCTGTGTCCTCACACGGTGGGAGGGCGAGGGAGGTCTCAGGGGTCTCTTTTCATAAGGGCACTGATCTCAACTCTTAGGACTGAATTGCCTCCCAAAGCTCTCACCTCCTAACACTGCCACCTCGGGAGTCAGGGTTTCAATATAAGAATTGGGGGAGACACAAACATTCACTCCTTGCACACTTTTAACCGTTTTATTTGGTGAACTTAGCAAGAACTTCTGAAGTTTGATTCATATACTATTAACACTTGGATAGGACTTTAGGTACAGTAGTCCCTCTAATCCTTAGGGGACATGTTCTAAGGCCCCCAGAGGATGCCTGAAACCACAGGTAGGGCTGAACCTTGTACATACTGTTTTTGATCTGATTAACTGTTCACTTGAACACACACACCGCCGAACCGCATCAGCCCATTTGGTAACCGAGACGGCTACCACGTGACTGAGGAGTGGGTAACACCCACATTGCAGGTTCTCAGGACAAAGGGACGATTCACATCCCAGGCTAGACACAGTGGAATGGTGCGAGACTTCATCACGCTACTTAGAACAGTGCACAATTTAATATTTATGAATTGGTTATTGCTGGAATTCTCTATTCAGCATGTTCGGACCAAGGTTGACCACCAGTGGCTGAAACCACTGTGAGTGAAACCTCAGGTAAGGGGGGCCAGCTGCATTTTTAAGTTGATGGCTTTTTGGCTGGAACTCTCTAGGGCAACGTGTACTTTTCTGTCCATAACGATAAGGTTTCAACATGGTTTTCGTCTGTGCTACTCTTGGGACAGGACGGCCGCATTCCCGAGTCGTCGTCATCGGATCGGTGTCTCCAGTGGCAGGGCTGGATTCAAGCTGACTCCCGCACCCCACGCCCAGCTCTCCCAGGGCCCGGGGCCGTGCACTGGAAAGACGGCTGGCCTGGAGGGGTCGGCACACCCTCCTGGGGCTGAACCAGCGAACTTAGCCTCATTCGTACAAGGCCCTGAGTAACTCTAGTCAAAGGTGTTTCTCATAAAGTCACTGGCGTCTGGATGCACGTTTTACTTCTTGTCAGGGCTGGAAGTTAGACTTCTAGGTATAGGGTCCCTAGATGCCTTTTGTAATCACAAAAGAGAAATGTGACAGCCTGAACTGGGTCGAGAGGTCACGGTGAAAGCAGGACTGGTGCCACCAGCTCAGCTCTGACAAACGCCCCTGCCCTGGAGGAGTGTTGCCTCCCTGGATTAGCTGTACCTGGATTTTTTTTCCTCACTCTTCTCATAATTGTATAAAAGAAAGTCCTCTAAAATATCACCCCAAGTGCCTTCACAATCCCTGGTACACATTGGAAGTGCTGTCTGTCGTGTATGGTCTATGAAAATGCTCACGGATTCCCCAAGCTCTGACTCAGTAAGAGGAGGGATAATGAATTATAACGCAGAACCGAGTCCTGGGGGAGCAGGGCGAACAACCAGTTACCGAGAGATTCCTAATGGATTAGTGTGACAGACTTCAGTTTTTAACGCAGAGACGCAGAGCGAGACACGCCACTGTCACTCCTACTTGTGCCCCTTGCACGGCGAGACAGGTCAATAAACACGGCCAGATCAGCGAGCCTTTGACTCACACCCGATGTTTGGTGCTCCCACGGTGCTCATTCCAGTCTCCGTGGTCAGACTTGCCATGCCGGGTTCCAGCTATTTCTATGTCCTGAGCCCCCCTGGGGATGGGAGTCAGCAACTGCAGCTTCTTCGCTGCACATCCCTTGCTGCGCAGAGCACCACAGCTGGCGCACAGTAGGCGTTCAGAAACAAAGGCTCACAGGCACTGGCTGGCTGAATTTATGTGCATAATTATGTCCCCAACACAGTCGCCAGCAGCAGCCCTGAAACTCCACACACAGTACAATATCATTACAATTTGATTTTTATGCAATCACATGGGAGAGCAGTTTGTAAACTGTAAACCACCGTGTACACGCGAGACGGCATTGCTCACCCCCTTGCAGAATAACAGGACCCAGGTAGAAGAGAGCTTTGACTTGAACGTTCATCCTAAATCTAAACCAAACGTGGATTCGCTGCTAAGGTCCCCTGTTCTCTGAGTGTATAAAATTCCTCTTTGAGTCTCTTCTACCGAGAGCTATTTGGGACGCCACCTACAAGGGCTTCCTACTCAAAGGGAAGGAGCAGGTGTTCGTGGGCAATGAGAGAAACACAGCTACATTCCAAGGCTCCTTCTTCTTGATAGAATTGTTGCCATCCAGACAGGTTCATCTGCCCGGCAGTAACAGAATCATTATCACGTGTTTGTTTTGTGGGGGGCTTCCTGACATCTAAACCCCCTTCCTGCCTTTGGAGAAGTCCCCACCATGAGGGTCGTGGTGAGATGCAAGCTGAGAAAGCCAAAAATATGCAGATGCTCACATTCCTGGTGGCGCTCTGCAGGTACCAGAGACACAAGCACGGGGAGCACACGCAGTCCCTCCTGCAGAGGCTGCGCGGGAGCTCCAGCCAATATTTAAGGTCTTGAAGCAGCCACGTGAGCAGGTGCGGCCACGGTCAGGGCCAGCAGAGGCCTGCCGTCCTGAGTCGCCCGAGGACTTGCTCGGGCTCCAGCTCTGGCCGGGCCAGCCTCTGCTGACACCCCACTGTTTTCCTAGACTGGTTCTTCATAGTTTCCCACCCTTCTCTTAGTTGCCAGGAGTGCCATAGAGATGACCCAAAATGTTTAAACAGGGATGTAGAAAAGCCTCAGGGGCAGCAACAGGAACTAAACCAGACACGGATCCCGCAACCACGGGGCCAGGCTCGCTGGAGATCAGGGCTCCCCAGAGCCCTCCACCCTGTGCTGCATCTCGGGGAGCCCCTGCCTTTTAATCATCCACTGTTCCCTCTTTCTATTTTTGCCTTGTGTGTCACCCTCCATTTCAAAGGAGAAGCCCCATGGACGAGGGCCTCTTTTCCCATCATAGTACTTAAATCTTTGTGGCCACCTCTGAATATGTCCTTTGGAAATGCAATTCTTGAGTCAAAAGGTATCCACATTTAGAAAGCTTTTGATGTATGTTACCAAATTCCCCGACAAAAGAGTACCCGTTTACCAATTTACACTTCTGCTGGCTGCCTGCTGAAGGGCCCTCTCCCTCCATCCTGGCTAACACTGGGGTTTTCATTCTTTTGAGTTTTTGCCAACGTGATGGGTTTAACGTGGTCTGTCATTGCTGTTTTAATTTGCACCTTTTTATTACTTATGAAGGCAACTTTTATTTATGTTAATTGTCAATGATTTTTTTTTTATGAATTGCCCGTTGGAATCCTTGCTTTGTTTTATTTTCAGGTATTTGTTTATGTTTCTCCTATCGATACATAGAGAAGTTTAACATATGCATAACTTCCCTTTTTCTGTCACTATTTTGTCAGAAAAATGTTTTCCAATTTTTCATTTACTTCATATTCTTTAAAGTTTATTTTTTACTTTGTACACAGCCTAATCATCAAAGTAACTAAAAATACCTCTACTCATTAAGTAATTAAAAAATAAAACAGTATCTTTTACATAGCATTGTCTTTCAGATATTAAGATAAAGAATTGAGCACTTTTATCACTCCTTTACTCCCTGGCTGGTTTTAGCGATTCAATTGGAGATTTAGGCCTGGATTGTCGTCATTTCATTACTGTTTTTATATCATACATCATTTGATGACGAATTTTTGACATTTGCTCTAAGTTTTATAAACAAATATGCATGTAAAACACCTAGCACAATGCTCAGCACATAGTAAGCGCTAAGTAAATGTTGGCTCTAATATTATTATTTTAACAAATATTTTTATTTAATTCCATGTTTAACTGTTTACTTCTCACCACCATTTTTTTTTTCACATAATTTCCTGATCTTGAGTTCTTCGTTTTGTTCTACTTGAAGAAATGGAATCAATTTTTCAAGAAATATACCCTGGGAGTATATTTCTTAAGCCTTTGGATGTCTGGAAATTTTTCTGTTCCCCTCACAAATAAAAGAAAAAGTGGCAGTGTTTACTATTGTTTAGTCACAATAGTTTTCCCTCAAATTGTTGTTTTTGTTTACTCCCTTATTATTTACTGTTTGGTGTCACACAGGAGAGATCCAAAACCCACCACCTTTGTGTTTCTTTGGGTCTGATTTGCCCGATTTTTCTTGAGTAGTTATAGAATCTTTCTTTAGAGTAACATTTTTGCTCTGGTGATTCTAGATGTTGGGTTTCTTTTCATATTTTTCTCCAGTACAATGTGGTAAAGTCTTTCAATCTGCAGTGCTTTTGTAGAAAAGTGTGTGTTTGTGTGTGTGTACCATGTTTAATTGGTGATTCTATTGTTCTTGTTCTATTCTTCAGAAACACATTTGATTCTTCAGTTTTGGCCTCTGTTCTCCCTCTTTAATACATTTTCTCCATCTTTTCACCATGTTTGTTACATTGTGACTTGCTTTACCTTATGTCGCTATGGCTATCTGTGTCTTCCCACGTTGATTTTAATTCTGCAATTGAACTTTTGGTTTCCTTGCCAGTTTTTCTCAGCTCCACTATCTACCTTTAAATTTCCTTGCATTGACTTTTCATCTTGGGCAACTGTCTCCTTACGATTTTTCATTCCCGTTTGAGAGGGGCCAGGCTATCTTGCATTCTATAAAGGGCACCAAGTGTTTGCCAGAAACTTTTTTCTGCATCCTGGGGAAGATCATTTTCAGTGGTCTGCTCCTCCGATACCTGGATGGGAGGAGATCTATCCTGACAAGTGGATTGTCCTGGGCCCAATCTCCTTCCAGAGCATCTTGCTAAGCATCCTCCAGCCCAGTCCTCATCCCAGAAGATGCAGCGTTCACATGGGGTCAGCTGCACACTCTGAGGTGGGCAGATTGCCTATCCTCTTCTTGATTGCCTCCTTGTATGGTACCCTGAGTCCATGGCACAGGAAGAAGTATGGCCACTGGCATTCATTACTGACAGGAGCATGACTCTCTTCCCCTTCCTCCTCTGCACAGGCCCCCATGCCTTGCATGAAAGGATCACACCTTTGGAGATGCAATGACTTTGTCAATGACTTCTCCATACCAACCAATTACTTGAAAGTTCTTAATGTCATGTAAGAGTATTTAATGAGAAAGAGAACCAGGACTGTGCCACTCCCCAAAAGCAGCACACAGAATAGAGAAACAGTTGCTCTGTTTCTTTCTAGTTGAGTAAGTAAAAGAGCACAGTAGCAAAGATGACAGACTTTGAAGTCAGATATTTCGAGTTCAACTCCTGGACAGCATTCTCTGACTTAGTTTCCTCATTAGTAAAACAGGGGAGATAATAATAGCACCTCTCAGAGTATCCTTGCAGAAAATTACTAAAGACAAAGGACTCAGAACAATAAGTCAATAGTAAGCATTCATAATTACTAGTTATTGTGAATGAGCCACAGGGATCTTACTGGGGTATAGAAATACCCTAAAATTGGTTTATGGAGATGGTTGCACAATGAATCATTTAATTGTATATTTGAAATGGGTGAATTTTATGATATGAGAAATATATCTCAATATAGTTGTTTTTGAAATAAATATTCATTGTCATGACATGCCAATATCGTCAACAAGTTGATTTTTACGTAGCAATTTTTTAAGTTTTATATTTTTCCATGAGACTTTTGAGCCTCTTGAATATATATTATTTACTTATATAATACAAGGATTGAATAAGGATTCTTTTCCCCAGTGTATGTTTTTGTCTGCTTTGTCAAAGATTAGATACCTTCCATTCTTAATGCTGGTAATTTGTGTCTTCTTTCTTTTTTACTTGATCAGTCTGGTTAGAGTTTTATCAATTTCATTAAGCTCAAAGAATCAGCTTTTGGTTTCATTGATTTTATTCTCTTTTTTTGCCTTATTTTGTTTTCTATTTCATTGGTCTCTACTCTTATCTTTATTATTTCCTTTCTTGTGTTTACGATGGGTTTAGTTTATCCTACTTTTTCTAGTTTTTTAAGATGAAAGATGAGATCATTGATTTGAGACCTTTCTTATTTTCTAATATAGGAGTTTGCTGCTGTCAATTTTCCTATAAGCATTGCTTTAGCTGCATCCCACAAATAAATTGCAATCTGGAGTAAAGTAAAAACAAAACAAATGCAAAAATATATTACCCTAGAAAATCCTTATGACAAACATAGGAGGTGGACCATGTGCCAGCAAGTATAACACAGTCACTCAGGACCTTTGAGAATGGTTATGTTGTTGGGGTGCTACTGGGGACTAGGACTGGGGTACAGCCAAACCTCTGACCACCAAGCTGAATGCCAACTGTGGTTTCTTAGAAAGAACACCTTTTCATAATTTGCCTGGAGGCATCCTATGGCTCATCTGCCAATGATTCTCTTCACTGTTGGAAAAGATTATTTGGGTTTTTGTTTTTTGTTTTTTGTTTGTTTGTTTGTTTTGTTTTGTTTTTAGTTTAGTTTAGTTCAAGATGAAATAGTTGGCTGGCTCACAGTGCTGGAGCCTTGTAAGACAAAGCAAGGTATCTTTACATTGAAGTGTTCCTATCAAATAAGTCTGGATAATAATCTTTGACCTGTTCAATGTTGTAAATATTTTATTCTAGTCTATTGCCTATCTTTTTAACTCATTTTATTATATTTGATTGTCTTCGTTTATTACTTATGATTTTGTGTTTTGTTTAGTAAGAACTTTTCTATCCCAAAGTAATAAGAAATACTCTTCTATATTTTTTCTAGTACTTTTAGAGTTTTATTTCTTTCCATTTAAATATTTCACCCATCTGAAATTTAGTTTTTCATATGATACAAAGTAGGAGTTTCACTTTATTTCTTTCCAATATATAACCAATTTTCTCCCAATGCCATTTATTGAATAACCCATCTTTTTCCAACTGATTTGAAGTGCCACGTTTATTATATACTAAGCCCCTATAAACATAAGAGATTGTTTTGACTATCTATCTTATCTCACTCATTGGTTTGCCTATTTCCTTACCCATGCCCCTCACTTTAATTACTATTGCTTTATAATATGTTTTGATAGCTGGAAGGATGAAACTTTATTTTCCTTCTATTCCAAATATTATTGTTTGGTGTCTCGTATCTTACTTTCCATGTAAACTTGGACTCAATTTGCCTGGTTTTTAAAAAAAACCCATTGAATTGCATTGAATTTATAGTTTAACTTGAGGTGAGTGGACATCCTTACAATAGCAGTGTCTCTATCCAGGAACATGGTAGGGTGCTACATTTATTTAGGTCCTAGTTTATGTGATTCTATTACTTAACTCATTAGCTCTCATGCCCAACTTTGTGCTAATTGACATTTCAATAAGGCATGTGTTTAGTATCCTCAATCAAGTAACTGAAAAGTCACTGACTGGAAAATAGTTTGATATGATGCATTTTAGTTTACCACTAAAGACCTTCTTTCAAGGTGATATTAACCTGTGAATCAACTATTATTGGATACCACTGTCAAACCAGTCTTCATTTCTTTAACTTAGCCATCCCACAGGTCTCTTTTCAATCCAATCCAATCCAACTGATCTCTTATTACATGAGCTCCAAATACTAAGTTATATGTTAGGCTGTAGAGAGTCTGCCAAATATCTTGTTGTCAGTGAGCTTCATGAGGCATTCCTGGACTTATCAGTTGAGTAAATTTGTTAAAGAAAGGAAAATGTGGTTGGTATGGCGTGAATTTCTTTTAGTGGATATATGTTGTTCTGTACTTTAAAAGTTGTGAGGGGTGAGAGGCATGGATTCTGTTTCAGTCTTCTACATGTGGCTATCCAATTTTTCCCAGCACCATTTATTGAATAGATGTTCTTTTCCCTAGTGTATGTTTTTGTCTGCTTTGTCAAAGATTAGATGGCTATATGAGGATGGTTTTATAGCTGAGTTCTCATTTCTGTTCCATTGGTCTATGTCCCTGTTCTTGTGCCAGTAACATGCTGTTTTGGTTATTATAGTCTTGTAGTATAGCTTGAAGTCTGGCAAATTGGCCTCCCAATTTGTTCTTTATTTATTTATGTTATTTTTATTTTTTATTTTTATTTTTTTTTGAGACAGAGTTTCGCTTTGTTGCCTGGGCTAGAGTGAGTGCCATGGCGTCAGCCTAGCTCACAGCAACCTCAAACTCCTGAGCTCAAACGATCCTTCTGCCTCAGCCTCCCGAGTAGCTGGGACTACAGGCATGCACCACCATGTCCAGCTAATTTTTTCTGTGTATATATATATTTTTAGTTGTCCAGATCATTTCTTTCTATTTTTTAGTAGAGACGGGGTCTCGCTCTTGCTCAGGCTGGTCTCAAACTCCTGACCTTGAGTGATCCACCCGCCTCGGCCTCCCAGAGTGCTAGGATTACAGGCGTGAGCCCCTGCGCCCGGCCCCAATTTGTTCTTTTTGCTTAAGGCTGCTTTAGCTATACGGGGTCTTATCTAGTTCTGTATGAAGCATAGAATTATTTTTTCTAAATCTGTGAAAAATAACGTTGGTATTTTAATAGAGATTGCATTGAATCTGTAGATCACTTTGGGTAGTATAAACATTTTAACAATGTTGATTCTGCTGATCCATTGGCATGGTATGGTTTTCCATCCGTTTACGTTCTCTGCTATGTTTCATAGTTCACCCTACAGAGGTCTTTCACTTCCCTTAGTTAGATATATTCCTATTTTATTTTATTTCTTGTTATTGTGAAAGGTATGGATCTGCATGTCTCACCTCTCACAAAAATTAGCCCATGATGGATAACAGACTTAAGTCTAAGGCATGAAACCATAAGAATTCTGGACAAAAACATTGGAAAACTTCTATAGACATTGGCCTAGGAAATGAATTCATGAAGAAACATCATAGCATCGACAAAAATAAATAAATGGGACCTAATCAAATTAAAAAGCTTCTGCACAGCCAAAGAGACTGTCAATAGAGCAAATAGACAACCTACAGAATGGGAGAAAATATTTGCATGCTATACACCTGATAGAGGAATAATAACTAGTCTGCATAAAACTCAGGAAAATCAGCAAGAAAAAAAACCAAACAACCCCATTAAAATGTGGGCAAAGGATATGAATAGAAACTTTTCAAAAGAAATAAACTAATGGCCAAGAAACATATGAAAAAATGTTCAACATCTCTAATCATCAGAGAAATGCAAATCAAAACCACAATGAGATATCATCTAACTCCAGTGAGAATGGCTTTTATCAAAAAGTCCCAAAACAACAAATGTTGGCATGGATGCGGAGAGATACGAACACTTATACACTGCTGGTGGGACTGCAAACTAGTACAACCTCTATGGAAATGAGTATGGAGATACCTCAAAGAACTAAAAGTAGAACTACCATTTGATCCAGCAATCCCACTACTGGATATCTACCCAAGGAATAAAAGGCATTCTATAAAAAAGACATATGCACTCAAATGTTTATAGCAGCACAATCCACAAATGCAAAGATGTGGAAACAACCCAAATGCCCATCAATACATGAGTGGATTAACAAAATATGGTATATGTATACCATGGAGTTCTACTCGGCCATAAAAAAATGACAGACTACCTATTGTCTTATCCTGGATGGAGCTGGAGCCCATTCTTTTAAGTGAAGTATCACAAGAATGGAAAAACAAACACCAAACGTACTCGCCATTAAATTGGTGCTAACTGATCAACACTAAAGTACACATATGGGAAGCAACATTTATAGAGTGTTGGACAGGTGGGAACGGGGAGAAGGGGATGGGTAAATCCACACATAATGGATGCAGTGCGCACTGTCTGGGGGATGGGCACACTTGTCAGGTGGTGCAAAGGCAATTTATGTAATCAAAGCATTTTTACCCCCATAATACTCTGAAAAAAAAGTTGGCTGCTCTTCCAGAGAGGTGAGATGGCACTGGGCCCAGGGATTAAGCAACAACAAAACTAGGGGTGGGCAAGTGGAGTGAAACTGAGAAGTTGTTGCCTAAGCATGCAAGAGGAGGGGCTAAACCAGAAGCTTATCGACATCGTATATGAATTGCAGGGAGATTTAAGTCAGAGGTTGGGGGTGGGAATGACAAAGTGATATTTGAGAAGTTCACAAACTTTAGACATTGAATTTATCAGAATGAGTGAGTAAGTATGTGTTTCGCAAGTCTTTTACAGTCTATCTGGGGGGGGGAAAGACATAAAAAATAAACAAACAGGAACTTCCAGGAAGATAAAATAGTATGTTTCCATATTTCTCCCACTAAGTATAACTAAAACCCCTGAACGTCATATATTATATATATATTATATATATATAATATACATATATATATATATATATATATATAAAACTCTGAAAGGTGGAGAGAAGTAGGCAGACTAGCTAGAGACCTTGAGACCCAAGGAACAACATGATGATGAGTTCACTGAATTTTCTTTATGTCTCATGTATCCCAGACTGAGTGCTGAAGAAGCCAGGAATCTGGAAATGGTAACAGGTGCAGACAAAAAATAGCTCCAACAAAAGCCTGTTCTCTCTGGCCAAAGGGCCAGAAAGACAGAAAACTTTCAGATATTAAATGCTCCACTCTAGCTAAATACCACAGAGAAAACTATGTCCCCACACCCACTTGTGCTATCAAAGGCCAGTGGGGAGCATAGACTTTCACCCTCCATAGGCTGTAATGAGGCTCCTCGAATCTCTCCCTTTCTCCCATGGAAGGATGGTGCCAGAGGAAGCCAGGTAGGGAGCCTGGTCTTTCATCCCCACCAGGTGGTAATGGGTTTCCCCTCCTCCTCCTTGTAGTGTCAGTGGAGACCATGTGGCAAGTTTGGACTTCAATTCCCACCCAGCAGTAACAAAGTATCCCTCCTATTCCCCATGGGGGTGGTATCAGATGAAGGCTAATGGGGAGGCAGAACTTTTGCCACCACCTAGCAGTAATGAGGTATCAGTAGAGGCTGAAAGGGGAATAGTAGTGAGGTATTCCCACCCCTCCATCCAGGATGGTATTAGCACAAACCTAGTGGGGACTCCCACCTATTGGGGGTTTGCAACATCCCCAATAAAGACAGAGTCCCCTGGCAGACTGTGTTGCAAGAGATGAATGAAACAAAGACACAGAAACAGAAATAGTATTTAAGAAAGTGGGGAAGTCAGGGGACCACCAACACTCTGGTGCCAAGGTTGTGGCGACCGAAACCCAGCACTTGCTTTCTATTCTCTTTGCCATGTTGCAAAATACAATGATCTCATGTGAAAAAATCATGGGATACAATGATCAAAGGTTTTGGGACTCCCCCCAAAATCACAAGATGTACTACCTAATTTCCTTCTCCTTTATAGAAGTGAAAAACACATAATTCTTCAGTAAGTACAATCCTTTTGATCAAGGTAAACTATCTAATTTTATGCCAAGTTCAAGCTATGTACATGGATATCAATCTCTAACTTCAGTAGCTGTGACCCATTTGATCAAGGAATAAAGCAACTACATGCTTTCCACTGGGAGACTGGTTTTATATTAACTGAGGCATTGTTGAGAGAAAGGGAGAGAAGGAACTTGGCCCACTGTTCAAACAATGCAAGCCCTGAGACCCTTCTTCTGGGCTGACATATGGCAATCTACCTCTACAGCCATGAGAAGTTTTCATGTCAGGCCGCCCATGGCTTTTCATGCGTGAGACCCCTTAGGCTCTGAGGTTGGAGCATGTTTTGCTGTATTCCCAGATTGCTGATATATGTCCCCCAACTAGGAAGTTAACATCTTCCCTTATTTCAGGCTTCTGCTCAGGCAATTCCTTCACCTCCTATCCTCTCACAGCCTCAGACATAGCATCATTAAGTCCCAGTGGTCTTAATCCCATCATCCACCTCCACCCAGCAGTAATGGGAGGCCCACCCCACTTTGGGTGTCAATGGAGATCAAGTGGATGATCTGGACTTCTACCCCTACCTGGAGTAATGAAGTGGTTCCACCGCTCTCTCTGCCACAGCAGTGTCAAAGGAAGCCGGCTAAGATAGAGGGTTTAAATAAGATCCAGAATCTTATAACTTGTTACTCCAAATGTCCAGGTTTCAACAGAAAGTCATTTGTCACTCCAAGAACTGGTAAAATCTCAACTTGAATAATAAAAAAAATGACAATCATTACATGCCAACACCAAGATGTCAGAGATGTTGGAATTGCAAAGATTCTAAAGCAGCCATGATATAAATGCTTCAACAAACCATTATGAACACTCTTGAAACAAATGAATAAATCAAATGTCTCAGCAAAGAAATACAAGATATAAAGAGAACCACATGGAAATTATAGAAAACAAATTTTGAAACTTGCTGGATAGGCTCACAAGCAGAATGAAGGAGACAGAGAAAAAAGTTGGTGTACCCGATGAATGAACAATAGAAATGCCCTAATTTGAACAACAGAAAAAATGTGTAAAAAAAAAATATGAATAGAGCCTCAGTAACTTGTAGAATTGTAATGAAAGATCTAACATTTATATTATGAGTCCCGGAAAGAGAGGAGAAAGAGAACGAAGCTAAAAATGTACTCAAAGAAATAATGGATAAAAACCTTATATATTTGGGAAAAGACATAAACCTACAGATTTAAGCAGATAAGTGACTCTCAAGATAAACCCAAAGAAATGCACACTAAGACATATCACAGTCAAACCTCTGAAAACTAAAGATAAAGAAAAAAATCTTGAAAGTAGCCCAACAGAAACACATCACCTATAGGGGACAAACAATTTGAGTTAAAGTGAAATTCTTATCAGAAATTATGCAGGTCCAAGGTTAGTGGCACATTTTTCAATTGCTGAAAGAAAAGAACTATCAATCCAAAATACTATACCCCATGAAAATATTCTCCAAGAGTGAAGGGAAAATCAAGATATTCTCAGATGAAGGAAAAGAAAGAGAATTTGTCACCTGCAGATCATCATAAGAGAATGTCCTAAAGGAATTTCTTTAAATGGAAAGTAAATGACAAAACACCAGGAAAAAGGCAATAACAGCAAAATAATAAAATTATAGGTAAGTGTAGTGCATTTTCTTCCAGATTTTGAGCCTTCTAAGTTGTGTTTGGTAGTTGATGCAAAAATTATAACACTGATATAGCCTGAAATGAATGCAGAGGATAGGAAATATAAGACAATAAATAGTATAGAAGGATAGGTAGACAGGTAAATATGATAGAAGTGTAAAAGGAAATAAAAAGGTAAGGCTTCTATGCATCATTTGAACTAGTGAAATGTTGACACTGGAAGACTGTGATAGTTTATGTATATGTCATGTGATGACTAGAGCAACCACTAAAAAGCTACACGAAGAGGTACACTCCAAAACATTATGGGTAAATCAAAATATAATTCTCAAAAAATGCTCAAATATACCACAGAAAGGCAAAAAAAGAAAATAGAGAAATGAAAAACAAAGAGAACAAGCAGAAAATAAAAATAAATGGCAGACACAAGCCCTAACATGTCAATAATTACAGTTAATGTAAATGATTTAAGTACACCTATTTAAAAACAAAGATTTCCAGTATAGATTAAAAAATATGACCCAACTATATGCTTTATACAAGAATTTCACTTCAAAACAATGATATATTTAGACTGAAAGTAAAAGAATGGTAAAAGATACATCATGCAAACATTAATCAAAAGAGTGTAATGGAAGTGGGAATGCCTACTTCAACATGATATAGAGTTCAGAGCAAAGAAAATTAACAAGGACAGAGAGGAACATTACAGAAGGATAAAACGCTCACTCTACCAAGAAGACATAGAAATCTTAAATGTGTATGCACCAAACATTAAAGCTGCAAAATATGTGAAGCAAAGACACAAAGAACTGAAAGGAGAAGTAGGTAAATCAACAATTATAGCTGGATACTTCAAAATCCTTCTGTCAACACTTGATAGAACAACTAGATAGAAAATTGTAAGATTACAGAAGAACTTAATAATGCCCTCAGCCAACAGAATATAACTGACATTTAAAGAACGCTCCACTGAACAACAGTAGACTACCTATACTTTTTAAGGATCCATAGAGCACATACCGAGGTAGATTACGTCATAGACCATCAAGCAAACTTCAACGCTTTAAAAGAGTTGATACAATACAAAGTGTGTTCTCAGACCACACTGGAATGAAAATAAAAATAAATAATAGAAAGATAACAGAAATATCAACCAACATTTGGGAACTAAACAGCACACTTCTAAATAATCCATGCACCAAGAAAGAAGTCCCAAGGGAAATAAAAAAAAAATACATTGAACTGAATGGAAAAGAAAATAAGACATCCCAAAATCTGTGGGACACTGCTAAGGCAATGCTGAAAAGAGAAATTTATAGAACTAAATATTTACATTACAGAAGAGGAAAACAATCTCTTCTTAATGATCTTAGCTATCTCAAGAAGTTAAGAAAAGAAGAGTTAAATAAATCAAAACAAGAAGAAATAGGAAAATAATAAAGTAAGAACAGAAATCAATGAAGTCAAAAATGGAAAAACAATAAAGAAAATCAATAGAACAAAAGCTGATTCTTCTAAAAGATCAATAACATTGACAACCTCTAGTAATATTGAAAAAGAGAAAAAGCAAGAAGATACAACTTACCAATATCAGGAATGAAATAGGGAATATCACTACAGACCCTGAAGAAACCAAAAGAAAAATAAAGTAATACTACAGACAACCTTTTATATATAAATTTCCCAACTTAGATGAAATGGACCAATTCCTTGAAAAACACAAACTACCTTAACTCACTCAATATGACATACATATTAATAGTTTGAATATTCCCTATAACTATTAAGGAAATTGAATTCATAATTTTAAAAATTCTCCCAAGGGG
>CAUYSK010046196.1:0-38359 GCA_963575035.1 Avahi laniger
CAAAACATCACATTGTACAAAATAAATATATATAATTTTTAATCAATTAAAAAAGAAAGAAAGAAAAGAAAAAGAAGAATCAGAAAAGTATGACCCAGTCTCAAGTAAAAAGACAGTCAATGGGCCGGGCGCGGTGGCTCATGCCTGTAATCCTAGCACTCTGGGAGGCCGCGGCGGGTGGATTGTTTGAGCTCAGGAGTTCAAGACCAGCCTGAGCAAGAGCGAGACCCCGTCTCTACCAAAAATAGAAAGAAATTAATTGGACAGTTAAAAATATAAAGAAAAAAATTAGCCGGTCATGGTGGCGCATGCCTGTAGTCCCAGCTACTGGGGAGGCTGAGGCAGGAGGATCGCTTGAGCCCAGGAGTTTGAGGTTGCTGTGAGCTAGGCTGACGCCACGGCACTCACTCTAGCCAGGGCAACACAGTGAGACTCTGTCTCAAAAAAAAAAAAAAAAAAAAAAAAGACAGTCAATGGAAAGCCATTTCAAGATGAGTCAAATATTGGAATTAGCAGATAAGAATTTTATAGAGTATATTACAACTACACACAATAAAGTAAAGAAAAGTGTTTCATCGAAATGAATGAGGACATAGGACATATAAGTAAAAAACTAGCTAATGGAAGTTCTAGAACTAGAAAATAAAATACAATCTGTTGGTATCTATTTTCAAAACGAAGAGCAGAATTAGAGTAGAACCAACTGAGAGACAGGGCAGAGCCTGGCAGTATAAGGCTGAGGTCAAAGTACCTCAGGAAGGTCATGAGTGGGTCCCCAGAGGTGAAGTGGGGGCCTGCAGATCTGTCACAGGGACAGGAAAAATGTCTCCAGTGACAAGTCTCTGAGTACACATTTGTGTCTAGATTGATCCTCAAAGATAAGAACTACTCCTTTTAATCTCTGAATCTCCAATACAGAGCCCTGGTAAGTACTCTTTAAATTTGTCACATATTTCCACTCTAATAGTGGTTCTGCCAGGAGTCACTTAACCTCTCTGAACTCAGCTCAGAATCATTTAAATGGGGTTCTGACACCTGTCTGGCCTACAAATCTGGCAGCTAGGACCATCCCCTGTGAAACAGAACATACACTCACTTGGACACTATAAAAATTAAGCGATGTAAGAAATTACATTGCTTTTTTTTATTATCCTTTCCCTCCCACTTCCATGTAGTGTGCTTTTAGACCCAGTTGTTTGCTCACTCAATTATTTTAAATTACAATGAAATCTAGGCTCCTCTTTCATGCTGTTTAGCAACGTTTAGTTTTTCAGTATGAGGAGCGACATGAGCAGGTTGTAAAGTGTATAGGCCAAGGGTTCGGAGTTATAAATCGAATTTCGAATTCACAGTCCTTTCCAGAAGTATCATTTTCTTCCCTTTGTGAGGTGTCTATTCACCTTGACCCAGTCACACGAGGGCCTGACATTGGTACCAACTGCTCTTGAGGGATGTGAGCTATCCTCAAGGTCATAATGGATGTGTGGGAGTGGAAAGAGAAGAATGAATGGGTTCTGGTACTTTAACAGCACAGAAACTTGTATCCGTAAAAATCCTGACCCAGAGGAACCTTAAAATAACACAATTCTCCTCTGCTGATCCTCTAGGATCCTGGCTAGATTAAGGACTTTTGTAACGCACAGAGGGGAAAAAAGTGCACATGAACATGCACACACACACACACACACACACACACGAATCAAGATGATACGCGGATGAGGAGCCCAATCTGAAAACCACTGCATACTCATCACACTAAGTTCCTCAGATAGTATCACTTCAGCTGAAAACAAAACTGTCATCGGGCTATACTCTGTATTTAGTACTTTGGCAATAGGTACTTGTTTTCAAAAATGTCTTCTCTGGCTAGGCCTTCTCCGACAGTACAGTTGATCTGATCTGTTTATGACAGAAACATGATACTCATGGAAACATGAAATTTTTACAGGACAGAACGCAGAAAGAATGCATAATCCCTTGATTAAATATCGCTGCCTGAGGTGTTACTTTTTATTGCCATTATATAGGTTTGATATTCTGGTTTTTGTGACATTAAAGAATGTCAGCAAAAAAAAAAAAAGTATATACCAGCATCAAAGAAAGAACAAAACCAATGCAAGGTGACTAGATAATTCCAACTACTTCAAGCCCCTTAAGCTGAAATTCCAGTTTGAGCATCGTGCTTTTCTTCCAGTCCTGGTACAGCTTGGAGGTCAAGGAGAAAATGCTTGTCAACATGCCAAAAGCTTTTGTCATTCATCCATACTTTTGTTGGTTTCACAAAAAAAGTAGCACAAGTCCTTAAAATCAGTTCTCACACTTCTTGCTAAATTTCATTTAATCTAGGTTTCTCTAATAAACTCTAGAGTAGTTTTGTTATTGAATACAGAATATTGCTAAATAACTTAAATATGAACACTCTAACTCTGGGGATTTTTAAAATGAGTGAGTCAGGCAGCGCTTTTTCTGACTTTGATGAGATCTGGCGTGGAAGCAGAGGGGTGACTGGATGGTCTTTGAATGTCCCATTTGATCCTGGGATTTACTCGATGCCAGCATCCCAGGACACGTCACCCTCAGTTTTGACTCATGGTTCTGCCCCACAGGGCTCACGCTTTTCGGGAATTAACAAAGCAGTCCCAGGACCTTGTCCACATTCCCACGCAGAGCAGGATAGTTGAAACAACACTACAGGCTAGAGAGAAACGGAGAGGAGGAGGATGGAAAAATAACAGAAACATAGTAACTCTGTCAAGTGGAAAACAGCAGCATTATTGGAATGCTCAAGTCCCCCAAATTCAAACAAGCACCATTTTCCAATGGAGAGGGGGTCAGGGGGGTTGGAGGACTAGGGGGTGGGGAACGGTGCTGCTTAAAGAAATGGCTGGTTCCAGATCTGGGGTAGGGAAACATACAAGGTGAGCCTTGACATATTCAAAGAATATTAGGGTTGGGCCAAAAAGACTCTGGAGTCAATCTGAAGGCGTTCCCACTGGCCAAAGATGTGACAACTTGATCATCAAAACAATAATGATGACATGAATTGAAACATTTCATACATGTTAAGATCCATGAATTCAAGATGCAGTCAGCCAGATCCAGTACGTAGACAAGTCCTTAAGACAGATGGCCCACTTTGACAAATGAACAGCGATAAAAAAAAGGTGGGGCTGCGGGACAGTCACACATTAAAATGTTGTAGTGGGCCTTGTTGGATACTGATTCAAACAAACCAGCTGTTAAAAGGCATTTACGAGGCAGGGAAATTTGAACACTGACTGAATAGTAGATGATATTAAGGAATTATTCATTTTTTATGTATTAGAATGGTATTGCAGTTATGTGAAAATACAGTCCTTACCTCTAAGGATATATACTGATTTTTTTTTTTTTTTTTTTTTGGAGACAGAGTCTCACTCTGTCACCCAGGCTAGCATGCAGTGGCATCATCATAGCTCACAGCAACCTCAAGCTCCTGGGCTCAAGCGATTCTCCTGCCTCAGCCTTCCCACTAGCTAGGACTACAGGCGTGCACCACCACGCCTGGCTAATTTTTCTATTTTTGTATAGGTGGGGTCTCATTCCTGCTCAGGAATGGCCTCGGCTTCCCAGAGTGCTAGGATTACTGTCGTGAGCCACCATGCCTGGCCTATACTGATGTATTTATGGGTGAAATGATATGATGTATGGGATTTGCTTCCAAATTATTCAGTTGGGAGAGGAAAGTTGAGGGTGTAGATGAACGACGACTGGTCATATGTACCTAATGCTGAAGCTGGATGATGGGTATGGGGAATAACTATACTGTTCATTTTGAGGTATGTTTGAAAATTTCCACAATAAAAGTGAAAAAAAAAAAGCAAAAAAAAATATTGTCTGTGTATTTACTTGCCACTAGAAATTATGGGCAAGGGTTTTTGTTTTTCTTTTGTCTTAGTTCTGAAGGGGAAAAAGTTCTTCAACAATTGCGTGAACACAGTCTTACACTTAGAGAATTCATTTGATATCAATTCTTCAAAGGCTTTTCTGAATATGAAGACATTGGCATATAAAAAAACTTATTTTCTGAGCACTATGTGTCAGGTACTTCACTTGCCTTACCTCATATAAATCTAACATTTCTACGAGATCAGCATTATAGCCTGTCTTATAAATGACAGTATGGAGGCACAGAGAGGCTAAGTAACTAATTCAAAGTCACACAGCTAGGAAGTGGAGGAGCTAGGATTTGAACCTAGTTCTACCCAGCTCCAAGGCTCATATCTTTGACTACACCACACCATCCTGTCTCTTTAAAAACCTATGATTCATGATCTGCTCCTAACAGAGCACCCTCTTTTTCTCAGCATTTCACCAAACAAATAAGTCTCCCCATTCTTTTAGCTAAAGCAGGCAGTATGTGGATATGTGAGTGTATAGCATAAAGTGACAAGGCCCACAGCTGTTGCTTGGGAATTCTGGAGTTCTGCTGACCTTTGCTTACACATCAGCCGCACATGCCAACAGCCCAGCCCTTACAGACAGGACAGAGGTAGTAGGAAGACATGCAAGGACAAAACAGAAAAACAAGTCTTTAAAACATTGTTTTAGGCCGGGCTCGGTGGCTCACGCCGGTAATCCTAGCACTCTGGGAGGCTGAAGTGGGAGGATCCTCTGAGCTCAGGAGTTCGAGACCAGCCTGAGCAAGAGCGAGACCCAGTCTCTACTAAAAAAATAGAAAGAAATTAGCTGGACAACTGAAAAAAAAAAAAATATATATATATATGAAAATTTAGCCGGGCATGGTGGCGCATGCCTGTAGTCCCAGCTACTTGGGAAGCTGAAGCAGTAGGATTGCTTGAGCCCAGGAGTTTGAGGTTGCTGTGAGCTAGGGTGATGCCACGGCACTCTAGCCTGGGCAACAGAGTGAGACTCTGTCTCAAAAAACAAAACAAAACAAAACAAAACGCATTGGTTTAGATGGGGTAGAAATAAGAGCCATAAGTGAACAAAAATTTCTGCTGCAGAAAAAGCAGAATTAAAGGTAGAATTCTTGCCCTGGCTGCAAGGTCGGAAGAGGCTGCCAGCATCAGAGGATGCCTCTCCTCCCATCCCACGTCCAGGAGCAGGGACTCCTCTGGAAGCACAGGAAAGCAAGTCTAAGAAAAAGGTAGAAGAAGGGAAGTTACAGGGAAGTAAACGCAGGTGTGCCCATGGCCACAGCAGGCATAAAGATCACACAAGGGAAGTGTGTGGGGCTCTTGCCTGGAGCTGCCTGGTGAGGTTAGGTCACTAGTGGTCTCCCTGGGGCTACTCTGACTTGATGGCTTTCCCCCTGCCTTCAGGTCTGTCCCCCACCCCTACCGTCCGTGTCCGTGCAAAAACTGTCTTCCATGAAACCAGTTCTTGGTGCCAAAAAGATTGGGGACTGCTGGATTATATAATGTCGGTTCCTAAAGTTATATAAATTTGTTTTCAAGTGTAAATTAAAGATTGTCCCCATCATTTCAAAAGGCCAGTTACTTTTGAAAGCAAATAAAGAATGTGTAAAGGTCTGTAAGGGCATTTTAAGTTGGCAAAACTTCACTGGATGCCTTAGGATGGAGGATAACGACATCAGCTTCAGTGGGCCCCTCCAAGTACAGTGACACGGTCAGTGTGGGACAGGGTATTTGGGGACATGAAAGCTCATACTTAGAAAAAAATTCTCAGCCTATAGACAGAGTTATTTACTATGACATTTCCGGGCATAAGCAAGACAGAGGAAAGGTAGAATGAAAGAAATCATAAAATAAAGAAACAGAAAATTCAGAATGTTAAAACTGCAGAGTACTCAGTACTAGCATCATAGTCAAAAATAAACCCAGGTCATGGTTCCTAATGACTCTTCTGACAACAAAGATGTTTTTGTGAGTGTCTGCAATGCAAGGGGAGCCCAGGTACTCATGAAAACTAGTTAAAGGGGAGTTCCCCAGACACAAGGCCACATAGTATATGATTCCATTTTTATATTAAATATCAAGAATAGATAAATCCATAGAGACAAAAAGCAAATTCATGGTTCCCAGGGGCTAGGGGAAAGTGAGAATGGGATCTGATTGCTTAATGGGTACAGGGTCTCCTTTTAGGGTCATGACAACGATGTGATGTAACTGAGCAGAGGTTGTATTTGTACAATGTTATAAATGGACTAGATGCAATTGAGCTGTACACTTGGGTATGGTTAACATTATGTTATGTGAATTTCACCTCAATTTTACAAAATAATGGAAGGAAGGAAGGAAGGAAGGAAGGAAGGAAGGAAGGATGGATGGAAGGAAGAAAGGAAGGAAGGAGAGTTTCTGGGTAAAAGAGGGATGCGTGTCCAAAATGAGGAGAGCAGCAAGATGAGAAAGCCAGGGCCCTGGACCCCGCTGTCTTGGGGGTACTCCTGCTCAAGGCCCAGCTGAGTTCCAGTCTGAGAGGGTGACAGGCACAAAGGTGAAATGACTAAGGGAGGCGGGCAGGGGCAGAAAGGACACAGGGGAAGAGACCAGACAGAAGCATTTTGGAAAAGGAACAAATTCGGAGCTGCTGAGAAAGTGCAAGTTGGAGTTCACAACACACCGATCTGTTCAGACATACAGGGCGGAGAAACGCTGAACGAGGAAGATGAAGGGAGTGGAAAGGCAACCGGCAGAGGCAACAGCAGAATATTCCAGAGAAGAGGGTTGGAAATGCCTCAAAAAATTTTCCTCGCACAAAGGAAGGGTGGACAAATTAGGAGAGAACATGCTATTTTGATATGTTCTATAAAAATAAAGGCAAAGCCACCAAGGAATGTTAGATAGATAGATAGTAGGGTAGAAAATTACTTGCTGCTTCATAAAAAATTTGACTTTCAGGCTTCATAGAGCTTTCTGGTCTGCTTAGGGTAGAACCACTGTCTAGTTTCCTGTCTTTCTGTTTCGGCTAAAGATCATCATCTCTGGTAACAACCAGTTAATTAGCATATTCATGGATGGGGATCTATTTATAGCCTGCCTTATCATCTGTTAGCAAAAGACAGCGGCAGTGTACCATTGTCCATGCATAAATGCTTACTAAACACCTCCCTGGGCAGCCAAGCCAAGGGGGCACAGATTTTGCCTTTAGGGGTACTGGGAGCACAGTGGGGTCAGTTCTCTACTGTGAGAGGGGTGGGGAGTCTGAGGGCTCCCTCTCTGCAGGGGGTGGTAGAGGAAGCCAAGGAAAGACCAGCCTGTGGTCAACTCCCAATTCCACAAGTCTGTGACTTACTCATTTTCAGTTTCATTTCCTTATCTGTACAATGGGGATGACATCTACTCAAAGGGCTGTTGCAAGAATAAATAAGATAGTGTATGTAACGTACCTAAGCAGGGTGTCAGCAGTAGCAGGTGTTCCATACGTATAGGGCAGCTGTTTTTAATTAAGTGTGAATGTGTGGGCCATGGGGTGTGGGGAGGGCATCCTGGCCAGAGGGGGTGCCATGGGGACAGAAGCCAGAGAAAGCATAGCTCCTTGGGGGAGGAACTGGAGAGTGGAGCTCGGTGAAGCAGAGGATGTATAATAGTAGGCGGCTGGACAGGGGCTGGGACCCTCCTGCAAGGAGAGGGGCACCTCACTCCACGCCATGGAACCAGGCTCAACCCTCTGGGTAGGAGGGCAGCACGTGCAATCCCCACTCAGTCCATTTTGCCATAAGTCACCACCAGCTAATCTTGAATGCTTTCACCCTCTCGAGTCTTATAAAATTGATAAACATCACCTTTTACTCTTGGACACTGGCCCTTTCTAATGAACACACGTCATCTCACTTAAATTGTCTGCACCAAGGAATGTGATCTGGTTCATGAATTTACAAATTTCTCAGCAAATATCTGCTGAGTGAACGTTTGTTCTAGACTCCATGGGGATAAACAGAAGTTTATAATCCTATCAGGAAAGATGAGACACGCACAAAGTAACAGGGTAGAAAATGCCAAAATGAGTGTGAACAAAGCCAGAAAGTGCAGTGGGACAGCCCTGGAGGGGTTTCACAGCCCCTCTTAGCGCATGCAGCTGGTGGTCTGGGCAATAAACAAGCACTTCTCACTCTGAATCTCTCTCTCTCAACAGGGACATAGCAAGGACTGGAGAGGCACTGTTGGATGGTGGGAGTGGTCCCAGCACTGGTATTTTATGACAGACACTGTTTAGAATTGCTGGTGCATGGTGATAACAAAAAGCAGAGCCATTTTTGGTTGACTTTATTCGTGATTTTAAACTCTGTGAAGACAAAGCCCTATTTATTGCCTACACCAAAGGTGTGTGGACCATTCCAACAGCCCTCTTTCCCCATTTGGCTAGCCACTGGTTCTGAGCCCCAGTTTCAGAATCAGCAAAAGGGGATAAACATCACCTTAACGAGGCATTTGAGAGAGTAAAATGAGACAATCTAAGTGAGAATTTCTCCTGGCTCAGGGCTTGATGTGGAATACTGCACTTACATGAGCTCCTTTTCTTTCATCATCCTTTCTTCTTTCCCTCCCAAAGTGGTTCCAGAGTCCAGTGTTGACAGACCAGCCAACGTGTGTCCACCTGTCTTTCTGTCTACACTAGCACTGTCCATCTAGCACACACCACCCCTTACATGAGGAAGGAAGTAGCATGTCAGAAACGAGCAGCCTTTAATTTCACTCTCTAATGGAGACCAAAAGCCTCCTTGGGGGGCTACTGTGAAGAAGGGTGGCTACAGTGGCTGCAGCATTTGTATAAACCTGTTTGCCACTTGCTATCCAAATCTCAAACACAAAGTTGTATTCTCAAGAGGTTGTCCCAA
Source organism: Avahi laniger (assembly GCA_963575035.1). Lineage (NCBI taxonomy): Eukaryota > Metazoa > Chordata > Mammalia > Primates > Indriidae > Avahi > Avahi laniger. The sequence continues at coordinate 8,801 of CAUYSK010046196.1, forward strand.
AATAAAATTGAGCAAATGACATAATAGTCTGTGAAATCATGTATCATCACACACAATTTTTTCAAACACCCTCAGTGGTAATGCTCCTGGTACCCACAGGCAGGCTGGTGAGTTGCTGCTAAACACTGGGCCCCGGCCTGGATCTCTTAGTTTTCCCAAAAGCATCTCCTCAAAACTCACCCTGAACAAAGACAGAGAGCAGAGAACATGCTATGTCTTTGTCACCTCTTAATTTTGATGTATCTACACTTTTTTTTTGAGTGTGGGAGCGATACAGAGTGCACATTATTTCACCAATAAGAAGAAAACCCAAGAAAATTAGTTTCTTTATGAAAAAATGGCTAAAAGTTTATAAAGTATTATTGTTACTAAGAAATTGAAAAACATTTTTCTCATTTTCTAATTAGTGCCTTTACAGGCTAAAAACAACTCCTCTGCCCAGCTCTGGAGAAGGTGTAATAGAAAATATCTGACCAAACAAATTGACCAAATCTATTTATTTCATAGTGTTAAATGTATTCTAGATAAGCCGCCTCCTTGCAGCAGATCAGAAATCACGTGAAAAAATACTGGGATCCCAGTGTCTGCGGGAGCCTGGTTCTGGGAGGAGTCCCTTTCCTGAATTCACTCAGAAGGAACGGCTTGTAGGTAAGAAACAAAACCTCCCCGTCCCCACCACCAAACGGAGCCCACACTGTTATCACACATGTATCTCGAACCGTGAGCACCTCCTGGGCGCAAAGCCGTGCCGGGGGCTGCTGGTACCGACTCTCTGCTAAACGTGCCCAGGGACTGACTGGGCTTTTCTCTATGCCACTTTCCTCGCCTCTAAAATGTGCAAGAAAAAAAATTGCAACAAAGCAAAACTTCAGCGGGAGCAGTTCTCTACACTGAAAAGACCAGAACGTTTACTGGTGGGAGTGGTCCTGGGAGAAACAGACCACACAATGACCACGAAGTCAACGCGGGACCGCAGGCTCCCCCAGGGGAATCCGGCCCCCCGCCACTCCACATCCAATACCCCGCGGCAGGCGCGCTGCAGCCTCCAAAACCGCGTCCAGAGGGGCATCGTCTGGGCAGTGCGAAGGGGCCGGCTGGGGTGGGCACGTCCCAACCTAGATGTGACTGGGGAGACTCAGGATCTCAGCCCGAATGCCTGTTTGGTTTCCAAAGGAAACTGAGGCAGGGTCACCCCCACCCCCTTGCCCATTTAGTCCCCGCTCCGTGTCCCTTCCCCTTCCGCCCGATCCACTGCCGGGGCAGGTCTCACCTGGCTTGCGGGCCCGGGTGCGGGCAGACAGCAGCGGGCCGCACAGACTGAGGCCGGCGGCGACGAGCAGCAGCCGCCGCGGCCCCATTGTCCGAAGGCTCCGCGCGGCGCTGCTCCAGGAGGCTGTCCCCGCCTCGGGCGACTCGCTCGACCTTCTCTCCTCACTTCCGCGGGGTCTGGCAGCTGGTCGGCGCGGCCGGCGGAGCGCGGGCTGCAAGCGGGCAGAAGAAAGCGTCTGGGCGTCCCTCCGCGAGCCCGTGTCCGGAGGCGGCTCGCAGCGCGCGGGGCTCCGACGGGGGAGGGGAAGGGGCGGCGGAAGGACGGGGGGTGCGCGGGCACGAGCGGCGCGAGCCGGGAAGGGCGCCCCCCGGCGCGGAGTGTGCGCCTAGACGCGGTCGCTGTTTGCCGCCGGCTACCCCCTCCCCACGGGTCCGGCAGCCGCCGCCGGGCTGGCCCCGCGCCTCGGCCACCCGGGGCAGCTCCCCCTCTCTCGATGCCCCGCCCCTGGCCCTGGCCGCCGGCCACCGTCCGGCTGCCGAATCCAAACGAGACAGTTTTTCCTTTGGGCGCCGTTGACCTGCGAAGCTGACAGTGACTCAGACTGGCGGGGTCCTTGGAACAGGGCCGCGCGGCTCGTCGGCTGCGCCCTTGGCGGGTCGTTACCCTTCCTGGGAAGCAAAGACGACCACAGCGAGCGCCCCATCCGGGATGCGCCCAGGGGCCCCGGCCCCCACAGCCCCGCCGAGACCTTCCTCCCTTGGTGAAGGGCGCCGGGCATCGTGTCGGGTGCTGCGGCCGGTTTGCAAAGTTCGGTATTTAGCTAAAAGTTTGCCAGTCACTTCTGCTTTTGTAACTTAGGGATAATGGATTTAAAAGTTCATGTTATAGCGGCAGGGTTGCCCCCACATGGGAATGGTTTGGGCAGAATTCTTGACGTTTGTCATTCGTTTGCCTTTATTTGGCGAAGTTAAGACATTTCCTACACCTGGCACTTGTTATTTCACGGACAGGCTGACTGCGAGTGGGACCAGCAGCCCCCTACCCAAGAGAGCTTCTCCCTTCCTCCGGGGCGCGGCCTCACTGCTTTCTTTCCCTCCCAATCGGTGCGGCCCCCGAGCCGCCCGCCGGTGTCACCTGCGGCGCCGTGGGGGGGGAGGGCGGTCGCCTGCAGGTGAGGCTGCCCCGAGGCGGCAGGCGGCTCTCAGGCACCCCCAGCGCCCCGGGTGCCCAGGGGGCGAAGTGTCCTGCTAACTTTCCAAGGGCCATTCACGTTTCTTTGAACGATATCACAAAGGTTTGGCTAAATTCAAGGCGTAGGTAGGGGGACACTCCTTTCGAAACTCGCTGAGGGCCCTCAGGGGGACGTCGCGGCTGAGGCCTGGGGGAGGAGCCCTCAGCTTAAGGTGCTTGGAGAAGTCTCTGGAGAGCGTGACTTTCAGACCGCAGCAGGAAATGGGGCCCCCAATGGCTGTTTCTAGGAAAGCTAAGCCGCAGCCCCTTCTCTCAACTCGCGGCACTGATGTGCAGGCGTATTCTGCACCCTGTGGGTGATAAGCTGCAGCCAAGATCAGGTTTCTAAGGCTTTTTAAAAGGGAATTTTGCATGAAAAGTATCATTCCCCAACTGGAGCCCTGACCCTTAAAGCAGAGGACAATTGCGATCAGAGACGATCTCGTTCTTCCCTATATCCCCCCTCGCCCTCACAGCACAGAACCTTGTTGCACACGGAAGTTACTCAATAAATTATGGAATTACTCAACTAAATAATGCTATTTAAAATCTGCCCCAATTCAGTGAATTCTCCTCGGAAAACATATCTAAGAGGAGATGTGAACCATTAAAATTACACATTTCTCCACTACTAACTTACACTATTTCTCCTCATCCCTAAGATGTCATTCATTTTAAGATTCATCATTTTAACCTATTTAACAAGAAAAAAAAGGTGCCAATTCATCTGACATACCGATTTCAGGATTGTTTAAGTAGGAAAAAATATCTTAGAATTAGTGAAATACAGTGTAAAATTATAAAAGTAATAAATGTGACAGGAATTTCTGACAGTTCAAGGATGTAAAATGAAAAGTAAAGTATCTCCTGCCTCCCCTCACCCGGATGACCACTGTTTAGTTTCTGGTCATCATTCAAGAAATTGCATCCACATACAAATATATGTATGTGTGTATATCCTTAAAATAAAAATGGAATAATGCTATGACCACACTTTAAAATTTTATCTGTTTCATGGGTTGAAAATGTTTTTAACCATTAAAAAAACTGTAAAGTTTAAAAGGATGCTTTTGGGGCTTAGTTGTTAGAACAGAATGTAGTGACAAAAAGAGGGCTCTTGAAACAGTGAAATGCTTAAATTCTGTGTGCATATTAAGTATTCCTTCTAGGAATATTTCTGCAATTTGCATTTTTCTAGACTTGTTTGATATATGTATATCTAATTCTTGTAAAACTTCATAGTATTCCTTTGTATGCATATAATACATTTTATTTATCCTGTTTTATCTGTAGTTTAGTCCCCATTTATATTCCTAATATAGCTTATTTTTGCTTTCTTTCCTGGACTAAGGCTGGAAATGACTATTTCTCAGTGCCCATCGTTTTGTTTTTATTATTTTCAATGTCATGAATTTTCACGTTTTTAATTCTTTCTTTGGGTTTACTTTTTAGTCTTCTAACTTTTCGAACTGATTGCTTAGTTTGTTAATTTTCATCTCTTTTTCAAAGGACCACTTTACATTTTGCAACTTTCGATATGTACATATATACAATTCAGGTCTAAATATTTTGTCAGTATAATTCAATCTTCAACCAATAAATTGAAGTTTTGACTTTTGTGATTGATTTCTAATTTTGTTTTATGGTCTGGCGGTGGTGTTCTGTTTTGTCCTCAGACTTTACAAAATTCCTATGTTTATACTCTTCAGAGATTTTTGAAAAAGATATCAATCCCTCTATTTCCTTTTTTCCATGCCGCCCATGCCAAAATCCCTTTGTCAGTTTTAGAGCAAATGTGCATAGTTTTTGCAGAGGAGAAAATCTACCAAACCAGGGATGATAAACGTTTTGAAAATCTACCTAACCAGAGTTGATAAACATATTCCCCAGGAAAGAAATCTCAGCTTTGTAGCATCACTCATATTAGAACCACTTGATATTAGTTCTTGGTTTTCATTTTTTCTGTTTTAACTTAGCTGGCACTAAATAGTATGAGTCATTAGCCATCTTCCCATAATGTTTATAGTATTTAGTAGTGTTTTAAAACACTGAAAGTTTTAATCCCAAAATGACACGAAAGCAGTTTCTTTTAAAGCATTAGATGATCTACCTGCTTCAGGTATTTTGGTTACCACTCCTCTATTCGAAGCCCTCCAAAGGCAACAGTATATTGTAAGAACTTGCCTAGTAATTTCCTTTGGGAAGCTAATGGTGGTGATACCTGAGCCTGTAGGAAATGAAGCCAAGTTGTATTCAAAGTAGGTGTGAGATACTCCAGATTTTGTATAGATATCTTCACATTTGTTTTTTAAGCAAACAGAGGGTTTGTAATCAGGTTATAAGCTAACCAACAGGAGATCTATTTCCATCTTTTGTTGTTAGAAACTTTTATTAGTAGAAGTAAAGTTAATCTCTCAAAATAGATCAACAACTGTATTCCCACTGTAGACAGAATGGTGGACTACCTCTATAGTGTAGGGTGCTAAGCAAAGGTCAAATTCAGTACGTTAAAAAAAAAAAAACAAAAAACAAAAATTTTCATTCCAGTTAAATAAGGTGAACATAACTTTCAGTTCTTTGTTGATTTCCCTTCCAATGTATTTTAGCTGACACTTTAGACTCTAAGGAAAACAGTGAGACAACCTAGTATAACAAATCTGCATGAGCTATTTTATTTGGAGATTAAGAGGATATTTTTTAGACTGAGATAATCAGTAAAAGCCCCATTCATACAAGTGACAACCTAAAGTAATGTGGGACTCCTGAGGGGTGGTGGGGTCTGTTTTTCAGTCCATTCCTAGAACCCATGTCGGTGCCTGCCATTTACAAGGTACCGCTGAGCTCTGAACTTAGAATAAAACACAGCTTCTGTCCTTTGGAGCTTAGAAGACTCTATATCATAACCTGTTACCAAGTTTTGGTTTCAGTAACAAAGCTGATCGGTACTAAGAACATCTAATGCTCTCTAGAAATTTTCAAAATATAGACTTTTACCATTCAGAGTTGTGGTTTGCCTCTTGAAATGTTAGAGGAATACCACAAATCCCTACCTAACCACAAAGTCATGATGCTATGAGCAGCATCTTTAATTAGTGTCCAACCACATACATACACCAACATACACATTATAGTTCTGATCTTTCATATTAGACTCTGTTCACACCAAGTTTTCTTTCTTCACCACTACCGGAAAAAAGTTTTCCCTCTTGAGGATCACTAGAACAGATCCTTTGACAGTAGCTAGAGTGTTGCGTAAGTCCTTTTGCCTTTTTAAAGCTTCAGGTGCCAAAGTGGAGTTTAGGGGAGCATGAGCCCTCCTGACCTTCCAAAGTCCACTTTTATAATAGTGGAAACATGATCAAACACACATAAAATACAGGAGGCAGTTTTGTAAAAATCGAGTTATAGTTCCAATTGCTCAGTGTTTAAAAAAAAAAAAAAAAGACAAGAAAGCTTTTCCATCGAGTAAGAAAAGCTATAAGCCCTGGGAAGATGATCAGGAGTCCTAAGTGGCCCAACATCACAAAGAACAACAGTCCCCTGCTTGAGGGATGGTTCAGTCGTCCTGAGAGTGGTTTGCTGCACCCACATCCCCACTGGCCTCTTGTTCTTGCCTTTTTTTTTTTTTTTTTTTTTGAGACAGAGTCTCAAAAGGCTAAAGGCTTTGCTCCTTTTCTTGATCACATGCTTCCTTCTCTGGGTCACCCACCCATCCGTGTCCCTTAAAGACCTCAAACAAACAGCAATTGGTGATATGTTCAACAGTAACCTCATCTTGTGGGCCAAGAGAGAGAAAACATTCACAGCTTTCCTCGAGGGTATTGGTGTGATGTAAACATCTTTATTTATACAAGTAACACTCAAGCATATCATTCAGTGTTGGAGTAAGTTAAGATAAGCACCTTTCAGAGATGCTGGCTTTTGCCTCCAAGCATTCCATCCCTAATTTTGGCTCCTTCTATACATTTCCACTGAGAGTCTTTCCTGGAGCAAGAAGGAAGCTTAACATCCCCCTACCATCATCCCTAGCTCCTGCCCCTACTTTCCAATGTTACCAGTAGGGGAGAAAGGGAAAGGGAAGTTTATTTTGAAACTTAACTGTGTATTTGAGTCCTTTTATAGTAGTCTGTATTAAGACTAACACGTTAAAAAACACATAAACCCACAAACTATTGAGATAGTGAACATTGTTTCAAGGTGTTCATCTCTTTGTCAAAAATGCGTATAGCCTGAAACAATCACTAAAGTAATGGATTCTACTTTTTTGAATTTGAATTTTTCAAATTCTATTCATCTTAAAGTTCATTTGTGCCACATGAGCATAAGTTAACCTACTCTCTCTATATTTTGCAATCTCTGAAGAAATTAAAGCCTACTGAATGCATGAACAAGACGTCAGGAGGGTTCCCACCTAAGAGTCTGGACTACGGTTGGGGTGGAGATTTCTAAACTATCATCAGGAATCGCCCCTCTCCACCTTAGGTTCTTTTTTTTTTTTTTTGAGACAGAGTCTCACTGTGTTGCCCGGGCTAGAGTGCCGTGGCATCATCCTAGCTCACAGCAACCTCAAACTCCTGGGCTCAAGCGATCCTTCTGCCTCCGCCTCCCGAGTAGCCGGGACTACAGGCATGCGCCACCATGCCCGGCTGATTTTTTCTATATATTTTTAGTTGTCCAATTAATTTCTTTCTAATTTTAGTAGAGACGGGATCTCGCTCTTGCTCAGGCTGGTCTCAAACTCCTGAGCTCAAACAATCCGCCCGCCTCGGCTTCACCAGAGAGCTAGGATTATAGGCGTGAGCCACCACGCCCGGCCTCCACCTTAGGTTTTAATTGGATATATAGCTGCCTAGTTAGGCACTGCATTTGGCTTGCTGTGGCCATGTGACCAAGTTTTGGCCAGTAGGATGTAAGCAGAAGTGACCTGTGTAACTTAAAAGGTTTGCCCTGGACTTCTTTCCCTCTTCCTGCAGGCAGAAGCCAACTGGCCAGCCTGGATCCCTGGATTACCGTGTGGATTTGCTCACTTTTGAACTGCTGAAATTGAGAAAAAGAAATTTCTATCTTGTTTTGGCCACAAGGGTTTTGTATTTTTTCCTTAAAGCAGCTTACTCTATACTCTAATTAGTACAGACATAGGTGTATTATTTGTTTTCCTGAAAAGCCCCAAGAATCTTCTCCTACCCACTAAATGATAAGTCAAATAAATGTAATTAAGTAACATTTATTTTACATAAAACAATTTCCAAAGAATACATTTAAAAACCATCTAGATATTGATTTTATAGCATTACAAAAAATTGAGAGGCACAATTGAAATATTCAAATACATTGTGAGGGATGGAGGTGGGGACCTATGATCACTATCATGTTGTTCCTTAGTCACTTAAAGGCTCTTCGTATGTGAGTCTTTACATGAGGCAGTAGTGCACTTTCATTTAGTAGGAATAAATCACATAAAATATATACTTTTATACAGAAAGTGTTATTGTATTGTCATTTTGAATTACTTATAAAAACTTCATTTTGAATTGCACAAAAGTTCTCTTTAAAATTGATAACTCCCAGAAGACAGGGCTTAGAACTATCTAAATAATTCATTACAAATAATTAGGATTCCATTTGTCCACAGATAAAAAAAAAAATCTATGAAGAATTACATTATTCAAGTGGGACATTTAAAATTTTTTCATAGGAAAATAGGTTTACATGTTTGTCCCTAGTCAGCTAAATTTCTCCCCCTACTTTAAAATAGATCACAGGATGTCCAAAGTTTTAAATCAGAGTACCTATACCACAGTACAATGTGGCTGTGCTTACATTAATTCATTTTGCATATCATTCTGTTTTTAGTATCAAATTATCAAAAAGGCACATTTTTCAGAAAAGTTTTGGTCTTTAAAAAAAATCACACATTTGTAAGCAGTGATTTCAATCATGTTTAAAAAAAATACTAAACAAATTGATTCCCCAATCCAGATGATAACAGAATTCATGAAATTTCTGCAGGCACTTCACTTTCCATAGAATTTCTTGTTCAGCAGGTATATGAGAAGGTTTACATTCACTTTAACCTTATCAAACATTTTCATCACAGCTACTCCTTCATACTGCATCTGAAGTAAATCCTGAAATTGTAAGGAACATCATTAAATCTCAACTTTGACATTTTGCACATTTTTTTTTTAAAAGCCCCCATCTAGCTCATTAAGTTTTTTGAGATGGGGTCTTGCTGTCTTGCCCAGGCTGGCCTGAAGCAATCCCCTCCCACCTTAGCCTCCTGAGCAGCTGGGACTACAGGTGCATGCTATGTGCCCAGGCATACAAGGGATTTTTTTTAACCATTAGTGTGTATCAAAATCATCTGGTTAGAAACACAAGCTAGTTAAAACACAGACTGCTGAACTCCATCTCCAGGAATTTCTGATTTTGTAGCTCTGGAGTGGGGCCCACAAATTTGCACTTTAACAAGTTCGCAAGCGATGGTAAAATTGTTGGACTTTAAGAATCACTGACCTAGATGAAAGAAAATAGGTTTTTAGAATTGATAAGGACTGTATGAAAGAAAACAATCTTTTAGTATCAGATATATCATTACAATTTCAACTTTTAATGGAAACATTCAAAACACAAATGTGCCAGCTAGATGGGATATACCCTTTAGAACTGCAGTGTTTTCTAAAGTGATGTAAGCAAGACAATTCATGGGGCGGGGAAGCAAAAAGAATATTAGCACTTCTATTTATTTTTTCTTATTCTTTAAACATTTAATTTTATATATATTTTACAAAGCACATTTTAGAGTACAGAAGTATGTATACTTTGTAAATAAGGAAGTATGTATATATGTGGAGAAGTGCTCACACTATTTACTGATGAAATTATGTGGCCAAAGTTTGGAGACCACTGTACAAAGCAATTCCTTCCTGATCTAGACCAATTCTCTTCCTATACTGAGAACAAACCCTCATTCTTAAGTTAAACCACCATTCTGTTTTTTATTACCACCATATAAACAAAAGAAATCAACTGTTATTTCAAAAATAAATAACCAGGTCACACCAGCCACATTCATGAAGCTAAGCTATAATATTTCACAGTAACATGGCACAGGAAGCCTTTCCCAGCTAGAAGATATTATTCCTGAACTGTACTGGACTAACGCTTAGGTCTCATTTTCTTATGTCTAGCTCTGGAAATTTCTTAGTTCTTAATGACAATGCCTGGGGACTATATTAAGCAAGGCCACCTGCAGAACTTGGAGTTATCTCTGGGAGAACTTGGGCTGCTAACAGTTTCCTCCTCCACTTCCTCAGTTACCTCCCACTCTACTCAAATAAACCCCGACATTATTTAGATATGTTTTTGGAACTGACGTTCTATAAGGAATTGAAGTCCTTTCATCAAGAATGCTTTTACTTATTAGAGAAAGATTTACTTATAGTGGAGATTCACTTTTCCTCTGGGAAATGCAACATCTGTTTATCAAAGTTTCTTGGAAGAGAATTAAACCAATATGGTTAGGTCGAGAAGGAAAGGTGTATACAGGGGTATTAGCTGGGTCCCCAAAGTAGGGAGCAGAGAAAACATGACTGCACTTGTGATTAGAAGACCAGATTTTAGTCTTAGCTCTGCCATTTGCTATCTTAAGACCTTGCGACATGACATAACCTCTCTGAAGTTCTGTTCCTTGTGTATTGGGGGTAACACTGTCAACCTCACAGGGGTGCTACTGGGAATGAGATGATATCAAGGTATCTGCAAACCCCCGTGAGCCACCTTTGTCTTGTCAGGATAAACTGGAATCTTGTGAGGTAGACAGTGCAGTAGAGTGTTAAAGAACTTGGACTCCAGCTACCGCTTCCATAATGAGCTCTCTGAACCTCAGTTGTTCATCTAGGAAAGGAAGAACGCCCACGTTGCAGCCCCCGACAAACACCTGACATTGTGTTTATAAGCAAGAATGTGTACCACTCTCCTGTTATTTATATGGTCTGTAGTTACAGGATATAATTCTATCCTACCATTTTCTTTGGGAACTGAAGGGAGAATGGGCTGAGGAGGACCTCAAGACACACAGCTGTAATGTTAGAAGGGACCTTCTCCCCTTAGTCCTCTCAGAAACTTCTGCCCTTTTCCCAGTCCTTGACTCACACTGAAGACTTGACCATCACATTTTTCTTTGGTAATTTACACATTCATGCAATTTTTTGCAAGCTGCATATGTCAATAAGAGCTTGACTTTACACCTAACAGCACTGCATGCAGGGCCGGCTCCACGGGTGTGCAGTCTGTGCAGGTGCACAGGGCCCCGTGTTCAGCAGGGCCCTGTACTTGGCTTCATGCTCTTCTGTCATCGTCCAGAAATCCTGCATTTTGAACAAGGGGTCCTGCAATTTTATTTTGCTCTGAGCCCTGAAAATTATTTAGTCAGTTTTGATCATATATGTTAATGATTTAAAAAATCTGGGGCATAGTGGCCACCTGCATACAGCTAAGGATTAACATTTCACAATTATATGTATGAATGAATGGTGTGAACTGCCAATCCCACTGTATACTGAATCCTTAACAAAGGGGCAAAGCGAAGCTTGGTTTTTGAACCAGTACTCAATTCCTGTGATCTTTCTAAATACAACATGAGGCATCTCCTGGTCACCTGTGATTCATCTGTCCAGCTGACACTGACTGGCCTTGGGCCATGTCCTTCTTGGCAATCCCCCTCATTCCTCCCCTTTGCCATTTCTATAGGAGAATTTCTAACTAGGATGTATCACCACAAGTACATTCTTTTCTCTTTGTGTATTTATCTTGTATTTATCTAAGTGTTACATAAAGTAACTGGAGACTCTCATTAGCTAAATTGTTAAATGGATACACTTAGTGATTTTTAAAATAAGTTAGAAAACAATACTGTTTACTCAAGTATACTTTTCATGATTACACAGTATCCTTTATTTTTCTCTCTGAACTCTAATATACTGCGTTATCTCAATATCCTTATCAAACCCATTCAGCTCTCATTTTTCTTTTTCCACTTCTAAGGGCTGCTAGACAGAACAGAAGGGCTCTGGGATATGCTCCCATGACAGGGAGATAATTTCGGGGCACTGAGCCAGGCAGTGAGGCCAGAACTCACATCACTCTTAGGGACTTAAGCAAGATGAGTCCTGCAGACATATGCAGAATAACTAGAAACCATTCTACATGCAGTCTGGGACCAGGTAAGTAGGTGTTATATCCATTTAAAAAGTGTTATATAACAAAAATTATTAATACTTTTTTAAAGTGATCCTGTGCTAAAGATTAAGAAGTTGGGGGTACATGAACATTTGTTGGTTGTACCACCCACTTAATTTTTTTTTTGCACATAAATTGGATCTTTCAGCTTTTGTTTAAGTGCATTTGGCCTAAATGTGGTCTTTACGTGAAAATAATGATAAATTCATATTATAAACACCATTTTTATATTTATAGATATCTGTTTTGCATAATGTCTTTATTCTTGTGATCTCAAACATTAAACAAATGGATTTAACAAACTCATGTAAAAACTCTTCTAGGAAGGAGAAAGGAAAAGAGGAGAAATGAGATCAGGAAAGTTCCGATCCTGAGCATAACGGAGTCTTAGAAAGAAATGCAAGTTTCCAATAAAAGGAAAATTTCCAGTCTTTAATAGCTCTGAATACTTTATATTCTTTTGTTTAAGCTTCAAAATGGAAACACAGCTTAGAAAAACTGACTACTATGGTTTGCCATCTAAAAGCATTTTAAGTCCCATTATTTGAAACAGCACAGCTTTTAAAAAAATCATCAACACCCAAAAAAATGAATATTGGCAAATAAAGCTTGTGTTGTTCCTCTGTTAAACTTCACTGCTGTCATGAAGAGGGCAGCCAGGGGAGCTGTGGATGACCCGCACACAAAACTCATCCCCAGTGTGCAGAAATCCCAGCTTACCTGAATATTGAGCTGCACCTTTTCCATCTCTACACCAAGGAACTTAGATCTGACATCGAAGATGCCCACATCTTCAGTCGCTATGATATCAAATGTAACATTCTTAAACCTAGTCAACAAAGGAAAATTCACGTGTGAAATTGCAAATACAGCATATGCTTAAAGCTGAAACACAGTAACAGAATCCCAAGTTATCGTTCTGAGTGAGTGGCCTGTTGAGAAAATCCTAAGGAAGTCACCAAAAACCTCACATCATCTTTGCCCTACTCTGCCCCCTAAACACTAAGTTTGATGGCTACTGTTGAGATCTATAGCTCAACAGGGTAGTAGAGTAGGTGCTTTATTATAAAAGAAATAGACAATATGGTACTTGCTCTTAAGGAGCAGCAAATATATTTGGAAATATATGAGAGTCACAGAATATTAGAATTAAATATTGACCTATGCTGCTGACCAGCCAGTCAAGTATTTAAGTTTTATAAAAATTCAAAAAAGTAGCATTTTTGGGGGGTTGGCGTTGTTAAAAGAAGGTTTCATAAGATAAATGGAGTAGACGCCAGGCCTTGAAGGCAGGCAAGAGTTAGAGAGAGGGCAAATGCAGTAAGCTTGGTTTCCCTTGAGACAAAGGACAAGTGATGGGGCACTCGGCTCTTGATCCTTTTAAAAAAAAGAAGCATGTGGTGCTTGATGTGGGGCTGTGGACGGAGGTTTCTCTTTTCTCCACCCCCTGGAACACACACACTCACAGCACACTGTTGGAAGTGGCTGTGGCCCAGGGTTGGCACAGTCTGTGGCTTTGAAATCAGAAAGGCACTGTTTTGCAATTTTAGATAACTCATCTATCGGGACCAAAAGATAGCCTCTCATTCTCATCGCTGTGACTCAGTTCTTCTGTGGGGATGGAGAAGCTCACAAATCCAAACACACTGGATAAGCCATGGGAAAGACAACCACTTGACTGGCACTTTACGGGACAGACAGCACCGGATACTGAGGCCCAAGGGAAGCCTAGCAATGGCAATACATGTATTCCCTCCTTGTCATCTATAATCAAGGCTAAGCCTTGCTAGACCAAACGGAGCTCTCTCAAGGGCCACAAGAAATCAAAAAAAAAAAAAAAACATGAGTCAGATTTTATGTGAGTAGATGGAATGTGTGTTCTGTGCAGACTGCAGGTCACACTTACTGGTTTGTTTGAAGATCATCTATCCCCAGCAGGACGCCTTTCTCGTGTAGCTTTGCTGCTGTGTACCTCACAGGCTTAGCTCTCTTCGCTCCTTTGGGTTCTCCTTTTCCGTCCAGTTTAATTGATCTTCGAGAATTTCTGACAAAATAAGAACCGATCATTTGTTGTTATGACGGTGAACTCAGATGTTTCCGGTAGTGTAACAGCCTCGCCCGGTGTGACACCACTGTTCATGGCCGGCCCCTGTGGCGCTGAACATACACCTTTTTATTCTGTGATTGTAGCAATTTCCCCATGCAGTAAAACCTCACTACTGAACTGCTTGAGGGGAAAGGGATTTTTCCCAAGTGATTGAAGGTTACATTACAGACTAATTTTTTTTTTTTGGACACGGAGTCTCACTTTGTTGCTTTGTTGCCTGGGCTACAGTGCCGTGGCGTCATCCTAGCTCACAGCAACCTCAAACTCCTGGGCTCAAGCGATCCTCCTGCCTCAGCCTCCCGAGTAGCTGAGACTACAGGCATGCGCCACCATGCCCGGCTAATTTTTTCTATATATTTTTAGTTGTCCAATTAATTTCTTTCTAATTTTAGTAGGGACGGGGTCTCGCTCTTGCTCAGGCTGGTTTCGAACTCCTGAGCTCAAACAATCCACCTGCCTCGGCCTCCCAGAGAGCTAGGTGGCTCACGCCACCACGCCCGGCCCAGACTAATATTTTTAATAAAACTTACACTCTGTTTTCTCAGGCACATTGAACTAAGTGGCTATCTTCAGTCATTTCCCAAGTAGCTTTGGTGCAATAACATGAACTGCATACTCTGAAGTAAAGGTATTACTAGTACTGCTTTAGTTTATTTAACAAACACTATGTCACTGGCATGTTCTAAGTGCTTCGTAAATAGTACCTCGCATTTACAAAATTAACATTTCCATGGTGCTTTGAAATCAATACATTCCTTTGCCATATATTATTTCATTTAGCTCTCATAACAATACTTGTGAGGCTGCCACTCCTAATCCCACCTTAAAGATAAAAAAAATCGAAGCTCAAAGAAGTTCGCTACCTGGTTCAGGATCACACAACATAAGAGAGGATCGGAACCCAAATCCAAATCGCCTGACTGCAGAGCTTGTGTAAAATGCCTTAAAGTAGTTATGATAAATATGTAACGTAAATCTCTAACAATCTCGTTTCTACTGAAAATTAGCTTGATCAACTTCCTCCCAAGTAGAGTGTAAAAAAAAAAAAATACATAACTCTATATTCAGGCCCAAGCAAATGAATTAAAATTTGGAACTAGTGGGGTCCAAATAAGTAACGTTTAAATTTGGTTACTTCCCTTCATCAAATCTTCTATGATTGATCCAGCAATCTCACTTCTGGGTGTTTATCCCAAGAGCTGAAATCACTTTATCAAAGAGGTATCTGCCTACCATGTTCATTGCAGCACCATTCACGACAGACACTTGGAATCAACTTAAGTGTCCATCAGCAGAAGGATGGATAAAGAAAGTGTGGTATATATGCACAATGGAATATGATTCAGCCTTTAAAAAGAAGAAGAATCTGGCATTTGGGACAATATGAACAGAATTGGATAACATTATGCTAAGTGAAATAAGCCAGGTGCAGAAAGACAAATACTGAATGTTCTCACTTAGATGTGTAATCTAAAAAAAGTTGTGCTCATAGAAGCAGAGAGTAGAATGGTGGTTACAGAGGCAGGGGGTGGGGGAAAATGGAGAGATGATAGTCAAAGGTACAAAATCTCACACAGGAGGAATCAGGTTTTTTTTTTTTAATATGTATTGCAGAGTATGCTGAGTATAGTTAATAATAGTGTATTGTGAGCTAAAAGTAAATTTCAAATGTTCTCATTACAAAAAATAAGTATTTGAGATGAGATATGTTAATTAGTTCAACTTAATTATTCCACATTGTATTAATAAATCATAACACCACTTTGGACCCTGTAAATATACACAATTATAAAGTCAATTTATAATAAAATTTTTAAAAAATCTATGATTAATGCAATTGATTTTTCATACAGCACCATCTCTTACTGCCAATTTGATGACAAGGACAGTATGAAAATACTGCACTACATATTTAAACGGATAATGAAAATTTGATAAGCATTGACCCTAGTGATAATAATTACAAGTGAAATATAGTCATTAAAAATGGATATATTGTGTATAAAAATCTATAATACTTATGCTAATGGATAACAGAGACCTAACAAATTTTGCCTGTTGTATCAATAATGATTTTTTAAAACCTACTAAGCAATTTAAAATCATTAAGCCATAGGACTTTCAGTTTTTTTAAAAAAGAAAAATAAATAAAATCATTAAGCTACTTTGTGCAATTAGCAAATATCTGATGTTATCTAACATTATTAAGTATATAAAATATTGTTTATAATAAACATTCCAAAGCAAGAGTCTTTTTAAAAAATGCCTTTGAGGGATAAAAGGGGGTGGTTAATGGGTACAAAATACAGTTAGGTAGAACGAATAAGACCTAGTAGTCTGTAGCATAATAGGGCAGCTGTAGTTGACAACAATCTATTGTATACTTTAAAATAACTCAAAGAGTGGGATTGGAGTGTTCCTCACACAAAGACATGACAAATGCTTGAGGTTATGGATACTCCAGTTACCCTGATTTGAACATTACACACTTTATGCCTATATCAAAACATCACTTATACCCCATAAATGTGTACTAATATTATGTATCCATAATTGAAAATACAAAATATTTTTTAAAAGAATTTAAAAAAATCCATCTTTAACTATAAAAGACAAAAGGAATAATGAAAATGTTTCCCCTAAGTGCTAATGCTATTTGCGTATAATACAATAGGTAAGCCACTTTAATTCTAATGCTGATAGGGTATTAAAAAGCTTCCAAATTTATTTCTGACTTCTTAGTTCACAGTGGTAAATAATAAAATTGAGACTCTAGTAACAGGTTTGCTTTTCAACCCAATCCCACAGCCCAGAATTATAGAATTGACATCTCATATAAATGATGACATTACAAATGAATATGACATGATTTTAACTTACTTTCTTTTTAAGTTGTCTAAACAAGTCTTTATGTAGGTGTCATAATAATTAATTTGCTCTTCATAAAATGCTGCCTTCTCATTAAGTGCTTTCAGGGTCTGCTGAAGTTTTGCTAATTCAGCTTTTCGAAGCTTACGATAGATTCTTTGATTTCGTATATCCTAAAACAACAAGTTAAAGGCTATGAGATTTAACCAGTTTACTTCACGATATTGGCAATTTGGGACAGGAAAAATAGCAGTAGTAAGTCACTATTTGTGTCTGTTAATTTGCAGTTTACACCAGGCACCTTATTTCCCTCTTAACACCAAAGTGTTCCCACTCCTTTTTTTACTTCAAAACAGGAAAGCGTCCTTATTTCACTTTAAGAGACTTGCTAAGGTTTATTTTTCTCTGGATGGAAATGCAAGGAAGTAATTTTAGAACCGCCACACAATTAGTTTAAGGAAAAAATAGTGTTTTAAAAGGGGCACAAATAAGACTTCAGCAGGAGACACATAATTTCCTCAGACTATTTTGAACATTTTTCTTTGAAGAATACTTTAAACTGAAAGGGTTTATGTTTAATTGTCGAATTCATTTTAGAAATCAGTAAAAACCAAACTTTTTCGTCGGCAAATATTTCCCAAGGTTTGAAAAAACAACTTTCAGTCAGCTCTCAAGACTGACGGAAAAGATTAAACACTGATAACTATTACTTAGATTTAAATAGAATTCTTAGAACATTAAGTTGCATAAGCTGCTTATAGCTTACAAGAGGTATGCTAAATTTAAACTTGCAGATATAAGGGTTTTTTGGCAATTCTAATTGGTAAGTTATTATAATGTTTCATTTAAGGAAATGGTGCCTGTTTAATATTATTTTCCTTTGAAGATGAATTAAAAACCATTCCCCTAGAAGTTCAAAGAGATATCCACATACACCCCTCTCCCATAGCCCTCCGAAGTAAAAATTCTTCATTAAATGGAATCTTTGGGTGGGTGCCTTCATGATAGTTTTTTTTTTTTGGTAAGCAAAAGCATTAATTTCTCTACCCAACATTCCTGAAGAGAAATATTTCCACCTCAAAGCTACAGAAAGAAACACTACTTCCCTTGAGTCACCAGAATTGACTATAACTTTCCATATAAGAAAGAAACTGAGTGCATCTCGCTCACAGAAGGTGAAAACATTTATATTTTCTGATCACGTAGCTCCCTTTAACCTCTGGACTCATACTAATTTGCATGTTTGGATAAAAAGAATGAAATGTCCTTTTAACCCAAATGTGTACTTCCTTATCCTTGACAAATAGATTTCAGCCACTTCCTGTGATGTTTCATTGCACTAAGTTGAGATCTTTTTCTCAGAAAGTTTCTTAAGTGTAAAAATATGGCATGAGAAAACAGAAACTAACCTTTAAGTTTGAGCTGCATCTAGGTTAAACTGCTTAGAAAAGAATTCTCAGGGACAACTAACAACTCAGGAGAAAAGTCTCCCAAAAATGTCAATTAAAAAACTAGTAGGTATTCTTAAAGGTATAGATCAAACTTGTCTGTTACATTTCTTGAGCATTTATTTCTGGTGTGTTTCAACTCTCCTAATGACTTGAGGGAGTTGTGAATACTCTCTATTAAAAGTTATCAACTGCTTCAAAACTTTTAAAACTCTGTAACATTGAAGAGGGCAGGAATGATGGCATATACAACCATGCATCCATCCCTCATGCCAACTCACAGAGTCCCAGCACATGACTGACATTTAGCAAATGTCTGCTAAGTGAAGAAGAAAGAACAGTTTCCAAAAACCTTGGCAATCTCATTGAGAATGTCTTGATATTTATTTTTGGATGACACGAGTCCAGTCTGTTCTAATGTCCGCAGATTCCTCTGGATTTTCCTCTTCTTCTGCTCCAGAGGCAGCTGAGCATCCTCCATCATGGACTGGCTATCCTTCATTTCTTCTGGAGTCCTGGAATCTATAATTGCACGGCTCGCCATGTCTGAGGCATGATCTACTTCCTGAAAAGAGATTATCAAGATGCTGATTTTTCTCTGATCCCTAATCTTCCAGATTCATAAGCTGCACAAAGCAAGTTAATGTCAAAATGAAAGAAGTCCTCAAGCCGAAGTCCAAAGACTAGAACCAGAATGCGATCTTTGTCAGTTTCAAAGTAGGTATTTGGAAGGACTTACTTCATCTTTTTGAGTAACACAGCAGGGATGGCAGGCCTAATTTGGACAAAATTCTAAATAGCTACTTTATTGTCAAGGCGACAAACCACTTTAGTAATGGACATGTTTTAACGGATTAACTGTTACATTGTAATTTCCTAGATGGAAGGATTTCAATTCCTGGGCAATCCAGGTGAGGAAACTAAAACTAGATTATCCATTAAAACACGGCTATGAGAACCCTGAACGTTCAGTACCCACCTAAACTCACACACCAGCCATGGAGATTCATGAGCAAACCCAACAGTGAGGCAATAAGAGCTTCATTCTAATGAGAGAATCGCTCTCAAACTACCAGCTCTGAAAAACCCTAATCTACCTAAGTTCTCAAATAAATGATGAGTAAATAAATGAATGAATACTATTTGGATAGCCTGTTCAAGAAAACAGTAATAAAAACAGAATGGTTATCTTCTTATTTCATTATATTAGACAATTGGCCAACCCAATAGATGAAGTCCAGGGATCTGACTGTTAGACACAGTAATGTTAGACACAGGACAGACAGATCAATGTTACGGACACTGGAACAGTTTACCAGGTTAGTAGCAAACAACTGTAGAAGCAATAGCCAACATTGCTGAGCACTTAATATATGCCAGGTACTATTCTACCCACTTAATATGTGTTAACTCATTTAATCCTGTCAGTGAATTAAGTACTATTATTCCCATTTTATAGTTGAGGAAACCAAGGCATAGAGATATTTCAGAGTTATATGGCTCGGAGGTGCAGCGCTATACGTGATCTCAGAAGTCTGTGTTCTTAGTCACTTTAGTCATGATACATTTAGGGAAAAATGAAATAATTCAGAAAGAAATAAAAGCCTTTTTATACTAAATTAGTATGATATTCTGTGTATACTGTTTAAAAAATATTCACACATTAACAAACATCATATAATTTGAAGTTTTGTTTTATATTTTTAAAATTAAAAACTACAAATGATTTCTTGGTAGCCAATTAAATTAAGAATGAGTCAGGAAAACTATGCGTAGCACTACTAAGAAGTAACTTATTAGATAATTTTGTTGATTTTTGTTTAGGGAGTCCCAATTATTGGTACTAAAACAATAACCTTTAACTCATTTCAAAATGAACTAAATAATGACACATTTTAAAAGACGTCGATAAAAAGTTTAATGCAAGACTGTTATAGAACTTTACTTACACCAACATAGGGTGCTTCGACCTAATGGACTCGACGTTTGCTTCTGAAGCATTTGGAAAACAGCTTTAATGTGTGAGACACTTCTTTGTTTCTTCAAGTTAGCAAATATATAAAACATAAAAGGTATTTTTCTACATCCTGTCAACCAGAACTGCCCTCGATTGACGTATCTGCCCATCTACCATGCAATAAAGTTTATGGTGAACATTCTGAGGCTTTGAAAAAAAACCTGGAATTATCTTCCTAGTGTAGGACAAAATTACATTCAGCATAAATTTGGTGTTGCATTTTCTATTTTATTCCTACTGATATTCCATTTGAGTTTTATATATGGCTGAACTCAGTTGACAACCGAAATGGATAAAATTCCTTACTTCTAAATCATGGCAGATACAGTTTCTCTGAGCTAGCAGTGAACATCTGGCATGAAGATTTGTTAAGAAAATCAACTCCTATTATACTAATTATTTTATACTTAAAGACAAATTACCTGTTGTGCAGTTGCTGGTGTCTCTAAGATTTCTGTCAATGTGTTTCCTGGCTGGTTCCGAATCACATCAATTATTAACTTTTTGGTCCTTACAAAATAGAGAAAGAAAAGACAGACGTTCAGACAGTAAGTACTGATGCATAAAAGTCTGCTTCTCCTGAGCCAGTGCACAAATACATAAAAAAAAAAAAAAATGAAGCTGCAAAGATAATCGCTTAAAATAAAACATTCTTGCAGAAATTCACCAGGTCTGCTCCAAGGTGTCTGAAAGTTCGTTAATGCTTGATAATTAAAGTCTGGACTCTATACGCTTGATGTTGTAGGATTGTACTGTCGATAACATGGGTACAAGAATGTCACAAGATTCCCTATCTAAATACTTTTCCTTCTTTTGTGACTGAGACTACTTTGTGATGGGCAGGAGGAACAAGTGCTGCGGACATGGCCTGCTACTGCAGAGGGTGAGGGATGATATCTAGTATCCTCCTTTCCTGACTGTAATAGCACTTAAACTTCTGAGCTTCTTTAATACATCATAAGCTTTTAGGAGCCAGACCAACCGTTAGCCTTTCTGCTACAAGAAAGTTATGAAATAGTTGGAAGATCAGTGGGAGCAGAAGTCCCCTGTGGGCTGTGGGCTGCTGGCTGACTTAGCAGGCAGGAAGATGGGTGTTTAAAGACCCGAGGAACTAACAGATAGGGGTGGGTTCTTGTCTTCAGGTGGCAGAGAATAGAAGAGCTGCTCAGCAGAAAGTTAAGAACTGGAAAGCTCCTCTGGAAGTGCTAAAACCGTATGTTCTTTCATATGTGCTCTTTATGGCCATAGGCTATCCTGCCTAGTTAGGAATCAAGTTATGCAATTATGTAAAAAGATTTTAACATAAAAGGTAAGTGGTCAAGCTTGCTTACTTTTCTATAAGGTTGGAACAGTATCATTGGAATTAGTTTTCCTTCCAAGAAAAGGAAAACAGGAGTTGCTCTAGCGTATACATAAGTCTAATCGATGTCAAGTTTCACTTTTGTCGCTGCTCTGTTACTACATTTAACTTTAGTTCTTTCAAAGACATTACATGGTGTCACTGGATGAATAATTTCTTCCTAAACTACAGCAGGAAATGTTCACATAGCAAAAAAACTGGGAATGAGAACAAAATTTTCACATTTTGATACATAGGGACATCTGATCCCAAATGACAGCAGAAACCCTCCAAGTTAATTCCAAATTCGTGATTTCTAAAATAGGACAAAATGCAATAAACCATCTGTAAATGATTTTTCTCATTTCCTATTTATCACAAGTCTGCCTGAGAAGAACGATCACAATGTGGCTTCCTTTCCTCCCTGCCCCCTGGCCTCCGGACAGCCATTTCCTCTGGCCCCAGGACCCTTTGGCGCTGGGGATTTACGGGCTGTCTGGGAACGCACAGCTCTGTGCTCCCCTGGCAGTCAAAGGTGGGCACGGAGGTAATTACAGCCACGAGGGGGATGACACCGCTCCTGAGGGGGCTGTCGCTGAGAAAGAGTATCCTCTCCTCCCTGTACACCTCCCTCTTCCCGCCATCCTCGTAATCGTATTCAACAGGAACAGTGAGTTAAAAATGAAAGCTCTGGATGATTTTTAAAAACGTAAATATAGTAACTATTTCTTACTTGAGCTAATATTCTAGGAACTACTTATGATATACACTTTTAGGAAACGTCTAGCTCAACTTTTTTAGAGAAGCTGCCTAATGACTGGGGTCGTGAAAATGTGTCCTGCCAGGGACAGAAAATGTTTACCTGTTCGTGACAAACTGCCCATATTGCCTATTTCTCTTGGAATTCCACTTTACGTCAGGGCTGTGGAATTCATGGCCAAAGTTGTACCCCGGACGTTCTGTAAGGAACCAGCCAGTCCCATGACAGGGAACTTAGCTACCTCCCAGCAAGGAGTGCCAAGGTCAAGGACATTGGGCTCAGACAAATCTAAGGCCAAATCTGGGTTCCTGATGCATACTGGCTGTGTGGAATTGTGCAAGTTATAAGTTTGTTTGTTCATTTATAAAACAGGAATGTCTCAGAAGACTGATGCAGTGACTGACTACAAAGAGGTATGTGAAGCCTTTCGAGGGGTCTGGCCCAGAGTAAGCACTCACACGGTCACAAAAGACGTGCTGAGGTGGCAGCCACTGGCCACAGATGACAATTAACTACTTGAAACATGGCTAACATAAATTGAGATGTGCTTTGAGTATAAAACGCACACTGGATTTTGAAGATATAGCATAGAAAAAAAGTACAATATCTCATTAATGATTTTTTTTACATTGATTACTTATTGAAATGATATTTTGGGTATATTGGGTTAAATAAAATACATTAGAATTTCACCTGTTTCTTTTAAAAACATGGCTTCTAGAAGACTTAAAGTTACATGTGTGCCTCATATTTAATTTCTTTTGGAGAGTGTAGTGTTGGAACATTCTGTCCTCAAACAGGAAGCTCACTCTGCCTTCCAGTGACACCCACTCATTGGGCCTGATTAGTCACAGACTTTAGCACTGAGGGGACCTTTGAGAGACCATCCAATTCTTGCTCTTACAAATGAGCAGGAACAAAGACCTAAGAGACAAATGTTACAGAAAAAGTCAAATTCCCTTTCCACATCAGCAGTCCCTCAAAAACCTAAAGAGAGATGCTGGAACTGGGCCCCTCATCCCCTCTTCTACCATCTTTCCTTTTTCCAAGTGAAACCCCTCCATTCCTTAAAGCTCCTCACAACAGGATCTGCAGAGTTCACAGTCCTGCTCACATTTCTGTTGCCAATGACCTTCTTAAGATGTGTCCCCCTCCCCACCGCAGTGCAAGCACAACATTCCAGACCAGCATAAATCAACTGCTTTGAGTACTGGCCCCATGACTCTACAAATCATATGGAAGACAGGCCGATCCAAAGCAAGGACCTTGCCGTCCCTGAGTGAGAGAGTATCTGATTTGGAGGAAGAGTTAGGAAAAAAAGAAATACACCAGGGAGTTTATGCATCATAGCTGTGCTCAAATTCCACTGTCGGTAAATGAGACCACATGGCGTGTGTTAGCTGGTGTGGCCCCTTAGGTTTGGCCATTCCACTCAGAAGGCATCTGTTATTACCAGTAGCATTCCTGAGCCACTTCCTCTGTCATCTGCCTTGTAGTGTGCCCAAGGTTGAAAAGGAATTAGTGTTCATGGAAGCTAAGAAATATTTCCAGTGTTTAAGATCCTAATAACAATATTACATATTTTTAGCACCAGACTTCAAGTATTACCTTAGCCATTTAGTGCTCCTGCCAGTTTGTACCAAAAACAAGGAGATCTTTCAGTTGGGATAATGGAGATCTAAACTGAATCATGTGATAGGAAACAAATTTTTAAGAGATGACAACTTAAGCACTTGAGTAGCTAAGTATGATTAAAAATCACAAATACTGCCTTCTACTTAAACACACATACTTTTGTAGGAAAACAAGCTTAATGAAGGCCATAAGGATCACATATTTTAAGTTGAATCATAAGTTACAATGAAAGATTGACAATTAACATCTTATTAAGAACCTTCTCATGAGTCTTATAGCTCAAAAATGACACATTGAGGCTATAACCCTATATTATCCTAGGACTTCTCGACCAGGCTTTTCTGTTTTTGTTTTTAATACCACTATGCTTGGCAGTACCGGGAAAATGGCAATAGCACACACTGAGGTCCTGCACTTCTACACATACAGAAGGGAAAGAGAAATGAATGTTTCTTCCTACTCCAGCATGTGCCCTTCACGCCCTTCACATCTGTCAGCCTCTCCTCTTTGGACTGGAAAGATGCCCCAATAATGGTTACGCAAATTTGCTCGGCTGTAATGCACATTATTTATTCTAGGGTTCCTAAGAATGCAAAAAATAATGACCTTGCCCTCAACGAGTTGTAGAACTTTGTGACCAAGAGTGTAGGCCCTGGAGGATTTAGGATCATCTGGGTTTGAATCTTTGTTCCACTGCTTATCTGAATTACCCAGGAAAAGGCTTATATCTGCTCTGTGTTTAGTTTCCTTGTCTGTGAACTACTGGTAATAACCTCCACTCTCTGGGGGTTGCTGCAAGTATTACATAATTTACATATGTTTATTTTAATATGTATGTATACACATTATTCTCTCTTTTACAGGCTGAGGATCTCTTATTTGAAAGGCTTATTAGAAATGTTTTGGATTTTGGACTTTTCCAGATTTTGGAACATTTGTATCATATACTGACTGGTTAAGCAGCCCAAATCCAAAAATCTGAAATTCTTCAGTGAACATTTCCTTTAAGTGTCATGTTAATGATCAAAAAGTTTTGGACTTTGAATCATTTTGGATTTAGGTGTGTCACCTTATGTTTGTGTAGATGCACATACACACAGAGTATATAGAAACTGTCCCTGGTATGTGGTCAGCTCTACAAAGGTATTTGCTATCATCATCATCTTCACTCTCATCCAATGAGTAAGAATTATGAGAGACTAGCATAGTATTAAATTTACAAGCAGAAGGAATAATAATACCTCAAATTCTGCTAATTCAGGGGCCCCCATAAAGATGAATTACTCCTCATTAGAAAGCCAGTGACTTTGTAATTAAGCATAAGGGAGCATTTCTGAAAATTAAGGACACAATTTGTTTAACAGGGAAGTAAAATAGTTTGACAGAAAAAAGCCAAGTATTCTCATGTCCCAACTAAGTCCACTTCATAATATCTTGTGAAAATCATTGATTTTAGCTAAATTTGGCTCTCTAATGAAGAGTCTCAAGAACCGTATCTTATGCTTGAGTCAGAAATTTGGTTGATTACCTTAGGAAAAAAGTCATAGTCATAAAAGAGTTTTCAAATCAATATTTCAAAGTGCATTTTGATGGAATGTCAATGAAATATAACATATGAACTTAAAGCATGTCAGTGACTAATTACTTGCTTCACATAATTTCAGACTATATTTTCCTCAGCTCAAAGATAAACACTAAGTTTTCAGTTTTCCTGTCAATGCTATACTTTTTTATTATCTGTTAGTATCGAGACTTTTCAAATATATACTTTAAAGGAAGTATAATATATTTAAAAGTAAGGCTTGACTAAAATCATAGAGCTAACTCTATTGAGTCTTTAGGGAAATACCCAAATTTCACTTTCAGGGATGCTACTTGGTCAATCTTGATTTCGAACTGTTATCCACATTAATCACATGTGGTTTAGGGAAGTGCTGTGCCAACAGCAGGATCTCGAAGCATGCCCACAAGGCCTTTGAGACCCCGAAGGTCTATGAAAGAAGTGAATTATCAAATCTATCAAAATACTAGCCCAAAATCTTTTTTACATAAATGGAAAAGTTGATCCTAAAATTCACATATAACTGCAAGGGACTTCAAATATCCAAAACAATCTTGAAAAAGAACAAAATTCAAGGACTTTCTTATTTTAAAACTTACTACAAAGCTACAGTGATTAATATGATGTGGTACTAACATAAGGATAGACATATAAATCAATGGAATAGATAGTCCAGAAGTAAATAAAGCCATACATGTACGGTCAATTGGTTTTTGACAAGGGTGCCTAGACTATCCCATGGAGAAAAAAATAGCTTCTTCAAGAAATGGTACAGGGACAATTGGACACCTATATTCAAAAGAATGGAGTTGGACACCTATCTCATACCACACACAAAAATTAACTTAAAAGGGATCACAGACCTAACTGTAAGAGCAAAAACTATAGAACTTTTAGAAGAAAACATAGGGGTAAATCTCACAAGTAACAATAGATAAACTGGCCTTCATCCAGATAAACTTTTGTGCAGAAAAGGACATCACCAAGAGAGTAAAAAGAAAACTCACAGAAGGGGAAAAAATATTAATATTTGCAAGTCATATATCTGAGAAGGGTCTACTATCCAGAATACATAAAGAACTCTTACAACTTGGGAACAAAAAACCCCAAACAAGCCAATTTAATAACGTGTAAAGGATTTGAATAGACATTTCTGCAAAGATGATATACAAATGGGCAACAAGCACGTGGAAAGATCCTCAATGTTACTAGTCATAGTTATTTGCAAATCAAAACCACAGTGAAACACTACTTCACACCCACCAGGATGGCCATTATGAAAAAAAGAAAAAAGTGTTGGTAAGAAAGTGGAGAAATTAGAACCCTCATATTTTTCCAGGAGGAATGGAAAATAGTACAGCCGCTGTGGAAAACAGGTTGGCGGTTCTCCAAAAACCTAACAATGAATTACTACATGACCTAACAATTGCACTCAAAGGTAGATACCCAAAAGAACTGAAAACAGTTGTTCGAACAAAAACTTGTACATGAACATACATAATAGCACTCACTATTCAAATAGCAAAAGGTGGAAATAACCCAAATGTCTGTTCAGCTGATAAAGAAAATATGGTATATCCAGATAATGGAATATCATTCAGCCATAAAGGAAATTAAGTATTGGTAAATGCCACGACATCGATGAACCTTTAAAACAATATGCTGAGTGAAAGAGGCCAGACACAAAAGGCTGTAAATTACACAATTTCACTTATATGAAATATCCAGAATAGGCAAATTCAGAGAGACAGAATGCAGACTAGTGGTTGCTGAGGGTTGGGGAGCAGAAGGGAATAGGGAGTGACTACTTAATGGGAACAGGGTTCACTTTTGAGATGGTAACAATATTCTGGAATTAGAGTGGTAGTGGTTGTACAACACCGTGAACGTACTAAATGCCACTGAATTGCACACTTTAAAATGGTTAAATGGTAATTTTTATGTTACGTGTATTTTACCACAATAAAAAATAAAACCGCTGGCTGGTTCTACGTGGTATGGTGATTAAAGGAGTAGACAGTGTCTGTTCCCAGCATACACTGGGGCCTGGGAGACAGGCCACACAAGGGCTGAGCCGGGTGAGGCAAGCCAAGTTTCCAACGTGCCAGGTTTCCTAGACTAAGACATGTCGCTTCCCCACATGCCTGAAACTTTTATGATTTTGTTTTTAAAATGTGAGTTCTAAGAATTCCCAGAACCAAGGAGACTCATGTTAAGAAATAAGTATGAATATATATGATATTCAGATTATTTGATATTTTGGACTACCCAAATTGTGATTCTCATTCATTAAAGTTGACATTTGAGTTGGGTGCATTTCGAAAATGGCATTCAAATAACAGACAAAACTAATTAAAAATAAATTTCTTCCCATTACTTCTAAAGACAAAGCTTATGAGACCGTGGGATACTTGGGCTTAATTTCATTTGCATGGCGGAACCACATACTCTGTATTTCCAGTCATCTTTGTAATTGGCACTTGCTCAGAGGAACCTAGGGACAGACTTCACAGCTTTCCCTCTTTTCTCTCTTGCCATGACCTGAACTCCTGTGAGGCCAGGGATGTGTCCCAGTCCTGCAGCTTGGCCTCTGTCCTACAGTTGAGCCGTGCTCTCCACCATTAGACTTCAAATCCCTGGAAGGCAGATGCTGTGATGGCCTCACTCACCCCCGTGTCCCCAGCGCAGAGCCCAGGGTATGAACGCAAGTAGGTACGCACACATTCGTTATATGAACGAATGGAGCCTTAGATGATCTGAGAACAAAATAAACAAGCTTAATAGAAGCTGTACATATCATAACATAGCGATACAAGGAAGTTCTTTCTGTAATTTTCATGGGTGATTGAATATCTGTAAAAACTCAAGTGGAAATGAACGTGTGTGGAGCATGTCAGTGGCAGATAGAAAGCTCTTATCACAAATAAAAACCACCTCAGAACTCAGGACATGTTGTTTGGAAGTAACGTGAAGTATTGCTTCGATATTTACTTGTTCCCTTTTGTCCCCATTTCCCATTTCCACTCTCCACCTCGCCCCAACTCGTGGCGGTTCTAATGTGCTCATGTGCATCTTTTTGTTTATGCAATTCTTGAAAACTGCATTGTTTGAGCGTGTGTTTTTGATTTATGGTGTTGATTTATGGCGTTACATCATGAATCTCATTGTCTTTCTTACTCCGTGTGGAAAGGATTGATGTGGAATATCGACGAGGCCTTGCTGAAAAAAACATAGTGTTAAAGTGTGAATGCTTCCCTTGAAGTCTTTGGGGACAGGAAGCAGGGCATAAATGAAGTCAAAGCTGGTAAACATATCCAGGATTAATTTCATAGGAAAGACCAATAAGTCAGATGCTACCATAATGTCTTATCTTATTTGTGCCTTTTTGTATTTTATGCTAGAAATTACATTTGGTTAAAGGAATTTCCTCACTAATCTTTTGACTACTCTGAAACAGATATTTCCCTTCAGTTACCTAAGGATTTTCATAGGCTGAGTTATCCACTTCCTTTTTTTTTGAGACAGAGTCTCACTCTGTTGCCCGGGCTAGAGTGCCATGGAATCAGCCTAGCTCACAGCAACCTCAAACTCCTGGGCTCAAGCAATCTTTCTGCCTCAGCCTCCCGGGTAGCTGGGACTACAGGCACGCACCACCGTGCCCAGTTAATTTTTTCTATTTTTAGTTGTTTGGCTAATTTCTTTCTATTTATAGTAGAGACAGGGTCTTGTTCTCCTGAGCTCAAGCAGTCCTCCTGCCTCAGCCTCCCAGAGTGCTAGGATTATAGGCATGAGCCACCGTGCCCGGCCATACTTTATTTTTTTTCTTTTTTTTTTTCTTTTTTTTTTTTTTGAGACAGTCTCACTCTGTTGCCCTGGCTAGAGTGAGTGCCGTGGCGTCAGTCTAGCTCACAGCAACCTCACACTCTTGGGCTCAAGCGATCCTCCTGCCTCAGCCTCCCGAGTAGCTGGGACTACAGGCATGCGTCACCATGCCCGGCTAATTTTTTCTATATATTTTTAGCTGTCCAATTAATTTCTTTCTATTTTTGGTAGAGACGGGGTCTCGCTCTTGCTCAGGCTGGTC
>CAUYSK010046197.1:0-40609 GCA_963575035.1 Avahi laniger
TTGGCAGAATCAACATTGTTAAAATGGCTATACTACCCAAAGTGATCTACAGATTCAATGCAATCCCTATTAAAATACCAGCATCATTCTTCACAGATGTAGAAAAATTAATTTTACGTTTCGTATGGAACCAGAGAAGACAAAAACAATTCCAGGTAATAAAAATAAAATAGGAGGCATCAACCTACCAGACTTCAAACTCTATTACAAAGCTGTAATATCTTTTATACATTTTGAATTAATATTTGTGAGTGGTGAGAGATATGGATCCTGTTTCATTCTCTTACATATGGCTATTCAATTTTACCAACACCATTTATTGAATAGAGATTCTTTTCCCTGGTGTATGTCCTTATTTGCTGTGTCAAAAATGAGTTGACTGTATGTGGTTGGTTTTATAACTTTGCTCTCCGTGCTGTTCCATTGGTCTATGTCTCTATTTTTGTGCCAGTACAATGCTGTTTTGGTTACTATAGCCTTGTAGTAAAGTTTAAAGTCTGGTAATGTGATGCCTCCATATTTGTTCTTTTTGCTTAAGATTGCTTTGGCTATCTGGGCTCTTTTCTGTTTCCAAACAAAGTATATAATTATTTTTTCTAGATCTGTGAAATATGATGCTGGTATTTTGATAGAGATTGCACTGAATCTGAAAATCACTATAGGTAGTATGGACGTTTAAACAATGTTTATTCTACCAATCCAAGAGATTATATGTTTTTCCATCTTTTTGTGTCCTCTACAATTTCTTTCCTCAGTGCTTATTGATTTACATATGTTGAACCATCCTTCCATCCCTGGATTGAAGCTCACTTGTTCATGTTGGATTATTTTTTTGATGTGCTATTGAATTCAGCAGAGAAAGAGCCCCAGCTGCCTAGTGCCCCATCTGCTGGTCCCACCTGCAGGCCTAGTGAGCCACCTGGTCCCTTGTCCATGATCCTGCCCAGAAACATGGCCACAGTCCCATATGCTGTCACAGACCTGCTTGCCACAAGCTTCCCCCCACCACATGCCACCACTGTCCCCTGGATGCTCTATTTAATAAATAGTGCTGGGAAAATTGGATAGCCACATGCACAGAAGTGAGACAGGATCCCTTTCTCTTGCCACATACAAAAACTAATAAATTAACTTTATTAATAAGCGGCAATTTTAGTAGTTATTTTAGAAATTGAAAGTTGCCATTTCTCATAGCTGGTTCAATTAGAGGCTCTTGTGCTAATATAACATAATTAATAAATGGAATGTGTCAGCCTCACCAAGATGTTGCTGCTGAGAAAAATAAAGTGGTTTGAGAAAATTTTGTGGGTACTGGGAAATTTAAATATTACATGGAAATTAGGTGACATTATGGAATTTTTATTTTTAGGTGTTATATGTGGTTCATGAATTATGTGGGAGACTTTTTTTCTTACAAGATGCTAAAATGTTTTGTGGCAAACTATTTTTAGATGGTATAACAAAACAAATAATGCATAGATAAATAAAAAAGAGTAAGTATATAAAAATATGTAAAAATTCTTGAGTCTAGCTGGGGGATATAAGCATGCTCATTATATTAATTTTCAACCTTTATATGAAAATTTTCATAAAAATTGTTTAGGAAATTTTTTCACACAAAAGCTTTATAAAAACACCTGTCAGACTTACTGCCTTCTGATTGTTAATAGTGTCTCTGAGTTGATTATGTTGAGATTCCTGCTGTTTACCAAAAATCACGTATTTTGATAGTTCAGATTGAGAATCTAAAGTATGTATTTGCAATATCCCACTAAATAGCTTTTTCAATTTATTCACATTCTCATACTCAGAAATCTGAAACTAGATATTGCATTACATTTTGTATTTAATGTTCTACATTATTTCTGAATAGATCCTTTGGGAAAAATACACATATATATGTGTATATATTCATGAACACACATATATTTACAATTAAGCAACACTTTCTTCTAGTGTATTAAATGAAAGAGAAAGGGTTAAATAATAATCCTAGCTATTTTAGTCTTTTATGAAAGAAATAATATTTTAGAAGCTTGAAAATGACAGAGTGCTATGCTGAAACATTCCATGAAATTCAGGAATCACTGCTTCTGTGCTTTCATAGTGTTATTAAAATTTTAAAAGAAGAGAAGGAAAAAAGAAAAAATAGTTTCCATCCCAGTCTGCAAAAAGGGATTAAGTATCATGGCATTGACATCTGAACTTCCAAGCAGGTGAATGGAAGGTCTATCCAGGATTGACAGCATAGTGACTTATATTTAATTCAAAATTACTATTCTTGTTATCTCAGATTCCTGAGACATTTGCAATACGGTGTCACAAATGCTGAATGTGAACATGATTGTCTCAAAAAGGCTAGTACCATATGTGTCAGATTTAAAATAGAAAGGTAATTTTCTTTTTTTGCTTGGATGATAAAATGTTCACTAATACTGACTTTGTTGGTATTTGCAACGCTAGATAATTCTAAGAAAATAATCATATATAGAGTTTATATTTTTTAGTCATATTGTTTCAATATGCATTTATCAAGAATGAATGATTTTATATGGATAGAATTGTATATAAACACACAGATATGTATATGTATATATATAAACATATATATGTCTATGTATAAATATATATACACACAAACATTTGTGTGGGTATATATGTATAAATTATATATTATATATTTATAATATATGTCTATGTATATGCATATATATATTCATATACACATTGTGTGTGTGTTAAAGCATGTGTGTATTTTTTAATCTTTATTTTTTCAAGTTTCAACTCAAGTGACCAGAAATCATTTTGAGTATTCAAAACATAAATTTAAAATATGGTATTGTTTCCAATGGTAATTTAGAGTTGAGAAATCATCAAGGAGGAATTCGGGGGTTAACAGCAACAGAAAGCCACTCCTAGAGAGAATAAAAGAACTGTCAGGGTTACTACTTTCATCTATTGGATGTTGAGCAAGCGGGGAGGGGGAAGGGGCGAGAGGGGAGGGGGGAAGAGGGGACAGGTATATGTATACACAAAGAGTGCAATGTGCACCACCCGAAGGATGGACATATTTGAAACTCAGACTTGGGGGGCAGGGGGAAAGGGCAACATATGTAACCTAAACATCTGTACCCCCATAATATGCTGAAATAAAAAAAAAAAAAAAACAAGTCAGAGACAAAATTACCAAATTCTGTTTATTCATAAATTCGCATCTGGAAGGGAACAGACTGCTGTCACTTTTGTTTCAGCAGGAGTTCAGGTCCTTGAGAAAGATACTTCTGAGTTGTAGGAGGTACCCATATATCTCAAATGGACACTGGAAGGACTCACAATTGTCAGCCCTTTCTAGTAAATGCGCTAAGAAAGGGAGGTCAGAGGCCTATGTCAAGCGTTGGCTAGAAAAATCAGTAAGTTCTTTTGACAGCCCTGAGCTTTACTAGACAGAAACTCAAAAGGAGTTGTCCCAGGGACACAGCCTAATGCTGCTAGAAGTCATATTAAAGTTTAGTAGATTCTCTTAGAGCAGAATTTTGGAATGACTAGACCTCAAACATTCCCTAATGTTATCAGTTTCTTTGGCCCCATGAATTGACCCAAAGCAGAAGATTCCAAGAACATGATGGAAACTTTTGAACTGGAACAATATATATCTCAGTGGGAATTAGTGGACATTAATCACCATGATCAAATAATCATCACTGTGCTTTGCAGATGTGTGTAAAAACCTAATGTTTTTGTATAATTTCTAAGCAGAAAGCCTCAGTCATGACTGGGATTGAATTTCCCAATAAGCTCAGTAAAATGTGACCTTAGAATGAAAATAAACTAGATTTAAAGAAATTTTAAAATATATTTCACTTTATTTAGACCCAGGTTTGTGGCTATTCTTATATTAATATTTCACCAAAGACAACCTTTATTTAATAGCTGGTCATGTATATTTCCCCTCAGGGAAAAAGGTTTTCTTTCTTCGACATTAAACTTTTAAGGCTTATCAACAATATAGAGCTCTAATTAACTAACTGGCCCATATAAAAACCATTTATAGAGGTAGAGATTACTAAAACCAGGAATGAATGAATCATTTATGGTAGCCGAGTCTGAATTAACATCAAATGGTGATTCAAAACTCAAATTATATGCATTATCTGAAGTTTTAAAGTAATGTTTGACATTTGAAGGTCATATAACAGAGAGTCTTCAAAAACTGGAGACAGCTTTACATATATGAGATTGAAAGGACTGCATATTTTTTCAATAGAGTTTTAAAGTTTAAAGGATAGCGGAGATTGTTGCGTATTCAACTGCTTATTATTTGTGACTATTTCCTGCTTCATTACCTTTCTTTAGAAAAAGGTAATGAATGTAAAGTCTTCTGTCAAAATGCAGCTCCTGTTCCTATATTACTCATACCTGATTTCAGCATAAATGTCATGCATTATGCAATGTGAATTTTTCAATACAGCCGAACACAGACTTTTTTCCTTATCTTTAATTTATTCATACTTGATAACCCAAAAGAAAATGTGCCTAACTGCATTTCTTGGTCTCAAAGCCACTCATCCTCTCTGTTTTTGAGATTTCTGCATGATACATTCTGTAAAATACAGTTCAGATGTACATGATAGCATACAAAGAAATCATAAGAAAATAGTGAAAAGCTTTAAAAAATATATCAAAACATGGTACCCAGGACTATAACTTTTATTTAGAAAATTCCAACACAGGCACTATGGAAGCAACTTACTCAATAGACCGTCTTGTCTGATCCAAAATACTTATATCTACCTTAAGAATTCAAAAAAACTATAAAGAACTCTTCTCAAACAATTGTGTAACTGTTTGCAAATCTTTATGAGAAATTTGTCTTTAAGAAGGAAATTAGAATTCAATATTTAAGACATTTGAAAGGAGAAAGTCAATAAAGTGATAAAGGTGAGATGGATGGTAAGAGAGAAGCAGTGACCCTGTGTCTTAGTAGGTTGAGCTTGTGCAGTGTTTCATAACAGCTATTGTAAAGGGCTTTTAAAAGGCTATTATTCTGTTCTAGTGGAAGTACTGAGAAACTATTTTTTTTAACTGAAAGTTTTTAACTCTCAATTTTTTCTTGTATGCCTGTTTCTTCCATTTCTCAACAGTGAAATGATACACTGTGAAGTTTTTGCTCTTGCTCAGCAGTTCTGTGATTGGAAACGGTCTACTTGAAAAATGCCAAACACCTCCCCAGGCCTGTTTTAGTGAGAGTGGTAACCTTTCCCCCTGCCAAATGCACAGGAGTAGCATTACTTAGAGGGCATTCTGCACCATCTTTATAAGGGTGTAAAAACCCTCAAGAAAGCAGGTCTGAGCAGAATTTATTGCTTAACAGAAAGTGGAGATGATCAGGAAGTCCCAAATGCCAGCCAAGATTGTTCAAACTTGCAGACATATGGCTGTAGGACGTTTATAAATAAAATGAAAGTTTGATCAAATTGTCAATATAAAAATTACAAAACAAAAATACCAAAGACATTCACAAAAGATTGATATATATCTGAAGTTCTTAGAAAAATATGGCATTTTAGACAATTTTGGAATAGGTAAATTATTTGGATATTAAGTTATACAGAACCTGAATTTTGAAGGAAACCGAAGTATTTTATGTCTTTTAATGAATTAGGATTTCCAGAGAGATTAAGTGAGTCTTCCTAGACCATGCAAATAGTAAATGCCTGAATTTGCAACATGTGGAAAATAATATATAAAGTTATATGTAATTTAAGCTGAGATTTAAAAAAATAAAGTAGGTTAAAAAATTAGTTTATAGTCCTAAAAATAAAGAATCTTTGCATGAATAATATTCTGAGGCCTATAGTTTGATTATCTTATTTTATGGGATTTATTATAGTGAATTTTTTATACAATGATTAAATTTTAGATAAAAATCTAACAGCTCCTCTTGTCCATATCTTATTTGACCTCATCAGGATTCAAAAGTCTGACCATTTTTTTCCTTTTCAAAATATATACTTCTCTATTTTCATGCATCACCCCATGGTTTTATTCATGTAGGTCAGTTCACCTCTTCAGTTTCCTGAAATGTCTCCTTCTCTATCTAATAAAATTTTATGTTCTACAGTGATCTCCTATAGACACATTTTCATTCTCATTCTATACATCTCCCTATGTGAAGACAAGAATCTTCAGAGTTTAATGAACAGAACTACAATCAAACCAGTTTCAAAAACAGAAAAAGGGGCAATATAACTTTATCTATTCCCATCACCCATAACGTTCACCTGCAACATTAATCACATCTACATATCTAACAAATGCGTTTCTTTCTTTTTTTTTTATCTTTTTCCTTTCTCCCCTAATTACCTTAAACTCATCAGCTCTTACTGAGATGTCTGCAAAACTAACTTATGATACATTCTTCATGCAGTTGTTATAATGGATTATGAAGTGATAATCCAAGTCTATCATTCTTCAAAGGCAATTTGTTTTTTTTTTTTTGTTTTTTTTTTTGAGACAGAGTCTCACTCTGTTGCCCTGGCTAGAGTGAGTGCCGTGGCGTCAGCCTAGCTCACAGCAACCTCAGACTCCTGGGCTCAAGTTATCCTTCTGCCTCAGCCTCCCGAGTAGCTGGGACTACAGGCATGCACCACCATGCCCGGATAATTTTTTCCATATATTTTTAGTTGTCCAATTAATTTCTTTCTATTTTTAGTAGAGATGGTGTCTCGCTCTTGCACAGGCTGGCTTTGAACTCCTGAGCTCATACAATCCACCCACCTTGGCCTCCCAAAGTGCTAGGATGACAGGCGTGAGCTCCCGCGCCAGGACCAAAGGCAATTTTTTAAATGACATTGAGAGAAACTTTTTTTCCTAAAAAAAATTGTCTATTTTTTCTTTGGTTTTTAGCAGTACTATTTAGTTCATTAAAATTTCAAAACTCGGAATTTCTGAAAATTTTTACATTTAGCTTTCACATACTTCATTTTATTTATGTCTAAGAATGTCACTTAAAAAGTGTCTGAAGACTGAAAGATTGAAGAAAATTGGAAAGGGAGGAGGGAAAATCATTGAAGTGGTCATGGTCATAGTTGCAAAACACATGGTGAAGGAGAGTTGGCAATTTCAGACAAGCTGTCAGACTCAGAATTACAGACGGACACAAGTAATAATTAAAAATACATCATTGTAATTTAATACCATAACAGAAAAAGTTACAGATGTAGGGAAAGCATTTGACAAAATATAGTATCAATTTTTCTTACAACCTTGTCAAAATTCACACCGCCAGTCTGTAGGTTCAACTCTAACTGTAAAAGTTTTTATTTCTGAAAAAAAGGGGAATTAAACAACTTTCTCATAAAGAAGTATAGTTTCTCCTTTGTTAAACATTGCATAATTATTTTCAGCCTTGGCTGCTCAATAGTAACAAGTGGAGAGTTTTCAAAAATACACATGCTAAACCCCCCCTCCAGACAAAATAAATCACAAACTCTGGAAGAAATTATTTTGTGGGATTCTTCAATTCATATTTTCTGATGCATTCTTTTGATTATTCTAGTGAATTCTTAAAATTTTATCTTGGCATTTACTTTGAGGTTTAATTTAAAAGCAGGTCTTAGTCACTCTTGACACTTTCTCTTCTCAGTTTCTCTTCCCAGTTCCTCAACGGGGTTGACTGATCTAGATATCTGCCTTATACAGCCACCTCCTTCTGAGACACACAGATACAACACACTCGACTCACCCCACTGGCTCCCACACTCTGCATGACCTATGCAAATATGTCACGTGACCACCTCTTAGTCACAGCATGAACTCATGGAACACATGCCTGCCTACTGTAAACCCACTGCTGGTTGGAAACCCACCTAGTATACCCTAGGTCCCAGTAAAGGCTTCAGCCCACAAATTGCTCTTTCTCTCTCTTTTGTCCCTCGCATACTGGTTGAGTGAACGTGTCATGAGCGGCTGCCCGCTTTCTATTGGCCCTGTGAGGTGTGCTGCTCTCTTCTCTCTTAAGTCTGTGAGTAATAAAACGCTTTTGTTATTTTATGTGTTTATGTATTTTCGTTGAGTTGCCTCCTCCGTGTCTCACTTAATCAACATTTGAACCTAACTTTCCTCCTTGTCAAGGATCTTCTAGAGATTGGCTACCTTAGCAAGAACAAACTGGACACAGGTCAGATGAAAGTCACAAAACTAACTGACAGTATAAAAAATTTTTTTGTGAGATGGACACCTGGCCATAAGTTGGACCCTTGAGCATTAGGTGTCCACTGCGAAAAAGAGGTAGCCCATGAAAAAACCATTGCAAATATCTATGACCACATTCCCTGGAGCCCTGGCAGTACAGGGATAAAGTTTATAGTCACTGTCCAGTGAGAAAGATCAAGGCCAAATTAGAGACAAATTACAATTACATTTAGGCTATTTGTATTTACCAGGCATATCAAAGAAATGCTGCTAAATTTTTATTCCATCATATTGGGTATCAAACAATATGATTTATCCTATTAATAATAATAATTTTAATCACTTGATAAAGGTGGTATCTGCCAGGAATCTCCACTATAAAATTATAATTTTTGGTTTATAATTAGAAAGTACTTTATGGGAAGGTATTATTTGATTCTCTAAATATAAAATAAAAGTATTAGTATTTAAGGATACATACAAAAATATATATGTTATATTCTTTATGGCAAGAAAATAAAATAATTGAATATGTATTGATAGAAAAGTAATTGTATAAATTATGCTACATATGCAGAATTTAATAACATGCATACATTTAAAAAATGAATTCTATGTCATTGATTTATAAGATATTCATAAAGTATTGCATAAAATAAAAATTTGAGAAAAACAAGATGCATTAAAGTTTTAATAGAATTAGAATTTTTTTGTAAAGCAAAATATGTATATGTTTCATAAAAATTAAATACACCCTACATATGATTTCTTATTAAGTGTACATTTGTTATTGAGGTAAGGGGTTATGAGGAGAAGGAATCGTTTCAGGAATAGAAGAAAATTAGGGTGGAGAAACAAGTCAAAGAAGAAAAAAACTACATAAAAAACAATTAGAAATAATTACATTTATGCATATATATTAAATTATGTGAGTGGTATATATATGAAAAATTGAATAAAATATTACAAAATAAATTATATTAGAGGCTCCTATTATAACATATTTACACATTTAATTGGTACAC
This sequence comes from Avahi laniger, assembly GCA_963575035.1. Lineage (NCBI taxonomy): Eukaryota > Metazoa > Chordata > Mammalia > Primates > Indriidae > Avahi > Avahi laniger. The sequence continues at coordinate 9,219 of CAUYSK010046197.1, forward strand.
GGATTGACCATTTAAATGAAAATTGCATATTTATAGATGTGTGTGTGTATTTCTAGCCTGTTTTATTAATGTCAATATATAGTAATATTATGTATTTACATTATTGATGTAGTGTGGTAAAAACATCTATGGAAAATATTTTAAGAAAAACTGTGAGAAAATATGTGAATTACAAATATGTAAGTGGAAAATTATCAATTTAAATTGAATTATAAAATAAGATCATACTTGAGCTAAAGAGCAGTTGGGAAATAATTCCCTATAAATTTTCGTATGACTTTTCTCAAAATGTAGATTGGATTAGAGTAATTAACTCAATAGATGACTTTATTTTAAAATGACTCTTTAGACTTAACTGAAAGGTATAATACTCTTATCTATAAAATCTGTACAGTAAACTTAAAAAAAGTGATGAACTATTCCATTCACAGTAGTAAGTATATCTAATTTTCTAGATAGGAATGTATATATCTATTATAAAACATTCTATGTACTGACATGCTGTAACATATTCTCTTTTCCTTTTTATAACATAGGTTCTAATTAGAATTCAATGAGATTTTGTCCCTTAAAGTGGAATTAACCTTTGTAGTCTCTGGGATTTATCTCATTTCAATCAGTTAATCATAATTAGTGCATTTCTTTTTTAATAAAAAGGGCTTATCTCAGGTAAATAGTATGTAATATCTGGAAATTCAATATATTGCAATAGAGAATCTCGTAAAATTAAAATGCAGTTGGTCAAATACGTTAAGTTAATTTTAATGGTCCCATGAGTGAAAGACAACTAGAAATGTTGGTCCTGATAATTGAGGCAACAAAAAAATGCATCTGACATTTTGATCCGACTGTGATTGTACAGAAATAGAGGAAACTCCATTATTCATTTGTTGTGTTTGAAATTTTCCAAATGTGTAAGAGAGTATTATTTAAAAACACTAGTGCTAGGCATATTTATGTACTAGTGAATTTTCCTGTGTTTTAAAATTGGAGACAAACATTCGAGAAGGAAAAGTTTAGAGCTTTATTGTATTGGGAGAAGTGGTTATAATTTTAAAAGCCTTCAATATCCAGAAAGGTATATGAAACTGCAGTTGAGTGGAAACAGGGTACACATCAAAGAGTGCACAGCCTGTCCCAGGACATTAAAATTCAACATAAACAAAAGGAAAAGTGTTCTGGTCAAACAAAATATATCCCCAGGATAAAACTGCTTAGCAGTCTCTCCAGTTTCTTAACTTCTGCCTAGTAACAAAATATTAATAACGGTTAATTGGTAATAAAAAAATTCATTCTGCTCATTCTGTTGCTCTATTCATATGATCTTTTGCAAATCTGAGACAATTCAATGTTTATTTGTAATATTTTTCACATTGATATTATCCAATATGTCATACTAATGTTATAAGAAAATCATGTGTCAGGTCTATTCAACAGAAATAATCAAGAGTCAATTAATATGTTCATACAGGAAATATGTTTTGAGATGCAATAACAGAAACAAGATATACCCTCCCCCAAACTTAAAGAACAACAAGAAAAATAACAAAATGTAAGGAATCAAAAAATTTAGATGATATTGAAGATGCGAACCAACTGGGTTAATTTCTTCTACTGCTCCAATTTACTGTTATGAGAGATTTTCTAGGATGCAGTGAAGGGATGAGCAAACCAGGTGAAATCTGATGCACTTTCTGAGCTGAGGAGATGTGAGATTCTGGGGAGACCAAAAGACTGAAGTTTACAGGAGAAAATACTGGAGAGTTACACAGAGACAGAACTCCAAGGATCTGCAGAGGGTCAGGAACTCATTTACTCAGATGAGTAATGATTGGCACATGTGGGAAAAAAGAACCATACAAAATATTTGAGGTTACAGTGCTTGCAATAGTGCCTCTTCCCATTAGACACTCCAGAAAATTTGTGATTTACAAGGGTTGGGTGCAAAACACAAAAGGAATGGGGGATCTTTACACCGATGATGTATTCAGTCCAGCTTAACAAATCTTAAAAGATCTAAAAAATATCAGGCAAGAGAAAAAAATAAAGGGTATCCAAATCGAGAAAGAGGAGGTCAAACTGTTGCTTTTTGCTCATGATATGATCTTGTATCTATAAAACCCCAATGTCTCCACCAAGAGACTCCTGGAAAATTGATAAGTAAATTCATCAAAGTCCCAGGTTACAAAATCAATGTACACGATTCAGTAGCATTTCTATATACCAATACCAGTCAAACTGAGAGTCAAATCAAAGATTCCAAATGATTCACAATAGCTACAAAAAAAAAAAATACATAGGAATATACTTAACCAAGAAGGTGAAAGATCTCTGAAAGGAGAACTATGAAACACTGAAGAAAGAAATCACAGATGACATAAACAAATGGAAAAACATATCATGCTCATGGATCCATAGAATCAACATTGTTAAAATTTACATACTACCCAAAGTGATTTAAAGATTCAATGCAATTCTCATCAAAACACCAATATCATACTTCACATATCTATAAAAAAATAACTCTACACTTCATTTGTAACCATAAAGGAGTCTGAACAGCCAAAGCAATCTTAAGCAAAAATAACAAATCTGGAGGTATCATATTGCCAGACTTCAAACTATACCACAAGGCTGTAGTAACCGAAATAGCATGGTATTACACAAAAATAGAGACATAGACAAATGGAAGAGAACAAAGAATCCAAAGATAAAACCATCTACATACAGCAAACTGATCTTCCACAAAGCAGACAACAACATACACTGGGGAAAAGAAACTCTGTTAGTAAATGGTTCTGGGAATATTGAACAGCCATATGTAGAAGAATGAAGCAGAACTCCTATCTCTCAATGCTCACAAAAATTAATTCAAGTTGGATAAAAGATTTAAATTTAAGGCATGAAACCATAAGAATTCTAGAAGAAAATGTTGGAAAAACTCTTCTAGATACCAGACTAGGCAAAGAATTTATAACTAAGACCCAAAAGGCAATTACAGCATGAATACAAACAAACAAATGGGACTTGATTAAATTAAAAAGCTCCTGCACAGCTAAGGAAATAATCAACAGAGCAAAGACACAACCTACAGAATGGAAGAAAATATTCACAAACTATACATCTGGTAAAGGGTTAATATCCAGAATCTACAGAGAACTCAAACAAATAAAAAAAAGAAAAAGAAAAAACACAAACGACCCCATTAAACAGTAGGCTAAAGACATAAATGAAAGTTTTTAAAAAGGGGATTAGACAAATACCTACGAAACACATGAAAAAATGATCAATGTCACTAATCATCAGAGAAATACAAATTAAAATTACAATGAGATGTCACCTTACCCGTTAGAATGGCTTTTATTAAAATGTCCAAAAACAACAGATGCTGGTGTGGATTCAGAGAGAAAGAAATGCTTATACACTGTTGGTGGGACTGTAAATTAGTACATCCTCTATGGAAAACAGTATGGAGATTTCTCAAAGAACTAAAAGTAGACCTATCATTCAATACAGTAATCTGACTAGTGAGTATGTACCCCAAGGAAAAGAAGTCATTTTATCAAAAAGACACCTACACTCAAATGTTTATTAAAGCACAATTCACAACTGCAAGGATGTAGAATCAACCCAAGTACCCATCAATTCATGAGTGGATTAACATAATGTGGGATATGTACATCATGGAGTACTACTCAGCCATAAAAAGGATGAATTAATGCCTTTTGCAGCAATCTGGATGAAATTGGAGACCATTATCCCAAGTGAGGTATCTTAAGAATGGAGAAACTAACACCACATGTACTTTCTAAGAAATTGAAACTAACTGATGAGCGCGGATGTGCACAAAGGTAAGTAAAAGTCACTGGAAATCAAGCATGTGGGAGGGAAGAAAAAGAGGGGGGAAAAACCTACCTCACAGGTACAATCAGCACTATTTGGGTGATTAGCACACTTAAATCTCTTATTCAAGCATTACAAAAACTATGTACGTAACAAAAATATTTGTATCCCCTTAATATTTTGAAATAAAGAAACAGGTGGAAAAAATCAACATGTTTTCAAATAATGTCGAAAATATGGTATATATACACAATGGAATATTATTTAGCCATAAAAACAATGAAATTGCAGCAATGTGAATGAATCTGGGGGACAATATGTTAAGTGAAATAAGCCATACATGGAAAGACAAATGTCTCATGATCTCATTCATATGTGAGAGCTAAAAAAGTCGATCTCATGAAGGCAGAGAATTTAAAACAGCAGTTACCCGAGTATGAGAAGGGCGAAGGGGTGGGGGGAATAGAAAGAAGTTGGTTAATGTATACAAAAATATATTTGGATAAAAAGAATAAGTTCTCGTGTTCAATAGCTCAGAAGAATAACTATAGCTATCATTAATTCATTATATATTTCAAAATAGCTAGAAAAGAAGATGTGGAATGTTCCCAACACAGAGAAATAATAAATGTTTAAGATAAAGGATATATCAATTACCCTGACTTGATCATTACACAATGTATACATGTATCAAAATATCACATGTACCTCATATATAGATACAAAATTAGTATATATCAATAAAAAAATTACCAGGCCTCCAAAGAAACTGTAAAATTTGGCCCATAATGAAGATTTAAAAAATCAATCAAGTACAAAAGATCCTGAACTAACAAATATTTTAAAATTAGCAGACAATGAAATTAAAATTCTTTATATCCCACATGCTCAGAGTTAAGTAGATATGAAAAATATTTTAAGAATATAAATATAATTGAGATAAAAAATAAAATGTAAAAGATAAAAAATATATTTAGCTATATGTATAGCATATTGGACATTGGAAAGGAATGTCCAATAAGGAAAGATTGGTAAAATGTTTCTATAATGGAAACTATTTAAAATTAAACATAGAAAAACTAAGGAATTTGGTCCAGGCCAAATATGATATGTGATCTTTCAGGCCGTGCCAAATGTAATCCTAGAGGCTTTCCATGTCAGGTCTCAAGGAGGAAAGCTGTCCTCCACAAACAAGACTTGGTGTACAGCTAGCATATTGTAGTCTCTGAAGGCAGTTAGTGTCAAGGCTAAGTCCCACAAGCTGAAGCTGGCCATGCTTTTATGTAGACCTGCATTCTTAGTTCCAATACTTTGATTCAAAGGCCTCCTTGGTAAGGGGTCCTCAAGGCACTTGCAGGCATTTCTTTGTGGGGAGATATTTAACTATAACAAATATGAATGATTATTAAACAAATAAAATTTATTTTTTCTTGATTCTTTCTTGATAAATTGTGCTTATCTAGAGTTTTAATTTGTTTTTTCCAATATACTACACAAAGTTTATTAATCATGTTCATCAATTTTATTCATAAGACGTACAACATTTGCACGTCCCCTTTTCCATGCCTAAAATCTTTATCCGTGCCTTCTCAATTGAATTAAAATTATCATACTTTAATTTTCAGTGCATTTTTCCTTGTTCTCTGCATTTTCTTCTTATCTGGCATCATCCTAACTTAACCTGTCTTTGTTCCCTGGCCATCTTCCATATTGATTACGCATTGTCATAAAGTGCCATCTTTCATCCCTTACTTAACTGCCCTACTCAAAAATTTTTAGGCACTCCTCATTTTTTTTCAAAAAACAAAAAAAGAAAAATATTTTACTCTACCAAAACTGAATTTCCACAACAGAGACTGAAAATGTTCATTGACTCAACGGTAATGAATATGTAACTGTTATATGTCAAGTATGAGATAAGGTCTGGTCAGCAAAAACATAACAATTCCTTCTCTCATATCTTTTCATTCTAGTAAGAAAATAAAATATCAATAAAATAAATAAAATATCATTAAAAACATAAAATTTCAGAGGTGACAAATATTACAAAGGAGAAAAATCAATTTTGTGAGAAAGTGAAATAAAGCTATTTAATCTAGCTAGTGACATCAACAATTCTTCCATAAAGTAGAGCCATGTTTCTACTAATAACTGAAGAATAAATAATATTTGACTAGTCATTAACAATGATTAATAACATTAAAGAGCATGTACAAAGACCACATGGTGGAGTGCAGTGGGGGAACAGCAGAGAAAAAGAAAGAATGCTGGCATGGCTGGAGAGGAGCAAGCAATGTGGCAGATGAGTTTGAAAGACAGGACGGAGTCAGACCATGGAGGGCTTTCACGGTCATATCAAGGAGATTGCACTTCATCGATGCACAATTGGAAGTTAATCATCACACTTGTGTTTTGTACAAAGGACTTTATTAGAAGTGAGGAGTAAGGTTCAGAAGAGTCCAGAATGGCCATAATCAAGGAGATGAGAAAGAATTCCAGGAAATAGATGACTGTAGCTCAGACTAAAGTTGTAATGATACCAAAACTACTAGATTGAGGCAAACTGTATTTCAGAGATGGAAACAACAGTACATGGTGGAGCCTGGGTTTGGGTGCAGTTGAGATAGTGTCTTTTTAAATGTATTTCTCTAACATATTTCAAATTTATTCAATATTCCATGTGCACAACTATATGATCTTAATATAGACTTAATGTAATCTATATAATAGACTTTAATACAATGTTTTATTGTATTTCAATCTTATCCTTACTGGTCTACCAGCTTTAAAACTAATCCCCTACAAAATGCATTCTCCATTCTACCAAATCTTTTCTGTTTAATACCATTCATTACTTCCAAAAATGATATACTGCTATATTGCATGAAAACTTTTCCCCAACATTCACCATTTCCACAACCTTAATTTTCCAAATAGATACTAATTGTAATATTTTATGTATACATTTTTCTTTGCCTTTGGATATTCCTGTACACTCCTTCTTTTTTTCTTCTTTATCTTGTCAGACAAGCACATTCCCATTAGAGCACTCACAAAATAGTTATTACCTCCTTAAACAACTCTTACTTGAATTTTCAAAAAAACACTAAGCTCTCTTTCCCTTGCACTAATTCTGTATTTTGTAAATGCTTATATTATACCTCAAATGTCCATGTATTATTTTTATTTGATTACATACGTACCTCTCAAGCAAGCAAACAAAAAGTAATGACCTTTATGTATATCATTGGTGTGTTTCTATTTCTAGAAGATGTTCTTGTTACATGGCAGATGCTCCTGAAATTGTTTGTTTCTTGTGGAACCTGAAGTACATGCTATGTGTTTGAAAAAATCACTGTTTCATAAGGTTATATTTTAAAATGTAATGTCTGAATTAAGGTTACAATATTTACCCTCTAAGTTTGTAGATGAATATCATTTCCTTTGAAAATTTTATATAAGCAAGAATGCACATATTCTCAAGGAGTTTAAATTATCCTTCAGACCTGATAATCATTCAGTGAGATTAAATTCTCCAACATGGTGTATTAGTAGACACTGTTGAAAGTTTTCTAGAAATTCTAAGAATAAAATAGTTAAAATTGCAAAAGCATAGTTGAAGCTATTGGATTTCTTTGCTATATTTACTTTACACATACAGAAAATCAAAACTTAATTGCCATTTATAACTGATAATTCTGCATCTCTTAGCTCTGAAGAAAGTAAACTAGGCTTTTACAGTATGCAATAGAAATTCATCCAGACACATGTAATAACATTTGCTTTGCTTACTTATTAGATTAGCACTCAGTGGAAATGCAGTACTTGTTATATACCTACATTAAAATTTTGTGTCAGTAATATTCATTAAATAATTTTAATATCATGGGTGGAATATTGAAATCATTCTTCAATGTCCATTTTATAGTTTGAATAATCCATCAGAAAAATGGGAAATTATGCATGTTTTCAATTCTGTTCTATTCAAACAAATGTGTCTTTGTTTGCTGGTGTGGTTACTGTTATGCAATATAGTGCTTCAAAGGACAGAATTTGTCTTAACTCTATTCCCTACTATTAAGCATTGATATAAGGGAAAACATGCTAAAGAAAACTTTCCAACAATTTTACAGCTCCCAGACACCAACTATGGATCTTCTCACTGACTTAGAAAATCTGTGAGAAAATCTAAAATTGGCACTTCTGTTTACATTGTCCCATAAACTCTAGAATTGATTGAAAAATTTAACTCTGTACCATGTAGATTTGTGGCCCACAAATCAAATCATTTGTTATGTAAGGGTAGGAAATGAGATGCAAAACACTTTTTTTGGCTTTGTTGATTTTGTTGATTTTTATTTTACTTTTGACATATCATATATTTTAATTGCATAACTTCCTTTTTTCATTGACAACCACTTACTAGATATTAATGTTATCTTGAAATTATAAATTCTATAGAGTAAAAGAAACATTGAATTATTTGTTGGATCCACTCCCTTCCCTACTAGTGAATTGCTTCTGCAGTACTACTGAATGATTTGAACATTAAGCCCTGTTCAGATTTTGTCCCAGGAACCCATTATCATGTTCCAAACTCTCTCAAAATATAAGAAACTGAAATGATTATTCTGAAGTTGTAATATAGCCATTTTAACTACTAATTATAGTCACAGTCTAGAATGGACATTCACATTTCTTAAGTTACTATGTATTTTGAGGTATTGGTTTTGTTTTGTTTTATTTGCTATAGCTTTTCAAATTAAGCTTGTGTTCATATTTATAGATTTAAACTTGTTTGATTATGTTAAATAAAGTAACTTGCTAAAAATTAGACATTTTAACTACATTTTAAAAAATTCTGGTATTTTTAAAGGGCCTTTTTGTTTCTCCCCCAAACCCCTTTCTGAACAATGCATATGGAATTGTAAAAGGATAATAATGTCTAGTGAACACTTTTTGTCATGTTTTACCCCTTTTTAAAATATATATGTGACAATATTAATAAAACTTTGCATTTTTAGAGAAAAACACTTTAAAATAGGTAAGTCCAGTTTATAATTAAGCTTCCTATTCAAAATTAGTTTTTGCTACTTTTTTTTAAACAGGGATTACAAATAAAACTATTTTTCAATATATTATATTCTAAGATACGTTTTAGTTTATGATAGAGATTTGATTGCCATTAATAAAACTAATCATGATATTCTTAAAGAAATATTGAGCTTTAAAAAAGTATATTTTTATATGTCAACAGAAAGCACTTTGATACCATGCAGACCTATAATTGGAGATAATTTTATAAAACATATTTACATTAGGATAATAGAAAGTTTATTCATGATTCTTTTGGCATCACAAAGATGATCAGTTGTGTCTAAATACTGTGTGCAGGTCTATTTCCACAGAGTCATAAATACATTTTGCAATCCAGATAGTTGGTGCAGGGACTTTTAGTTCCAATACGGTGGAGGTGAGGCAAGCTGGTTTCTCTCCTCCCTCAGAAAATGGATAACGAACGTACAGCAATGAGATCTACGCTGGCATCAATCTAGAGCTCAAGCATCAGAATGATACAGTTCTCAGGGCCACAGAAAGGGGGAAAGCTCTGAGGAAACATCCACATCCACAAACAATATCTTCCTAACGTGAAAAGAATGAAATTGAGATGTACAACCAGCTTCCCACCTTTTTGAGTTCCCTGGTGGCAGGCTTATCCTTCCCTGAACCCATGAGAAATAAAGTATCTTGACCTCCTGAAGGGAGAAATATCCTGGGGGACAGGCAGAGATCAATAAGGGAGGCAGGACTACCATCCGCAGTGCTGGAAACTCTGCTCTGTAACTCAGCCAAAGGAGACCAAATCAGAGTGGCTGTTTAACAGCGCTGAACTGTAGGAGATATGTTCTCCAGGTTCCCTGGGCAAGAACCCCTAGCCAGTCTTCCTACACTGCCAGGATGATCCCTTTGGACCCCGTCTATTTGGGATAGGCAGTTCTCTATTTATTAGAGCTGAGATGAATGTGGGCTTAAGGCACCACCTAGAGCCAAAAAGGAAGCGATGGCGTAGCAGTGAAGTTTCACCAAGCAAATATATTCAATAAAAAAGAAAACAAGCCAGACAGAGAAAACTGTAATAAGTAACTAATCCTTCAATGCAAAGACATATATGTATACCTACAAGATACAACAGCAAATAGGGAATCATGACCTCCCCAAAAGGACAAAACAAAAATTCACTTACTGACTCTAATGAGATGGCAATTTGCTAGCTCTCTCACCAAGAATTCAAAATAGCAGTTTTAAGAAAACTCATTGATCTTCAAGATAACACAGAAAACCAATTCAAAAATTTATCAGAGAAATTTAACAAAGAGATTGAATTAATATTAAAAAATTAAACAAAAGTCTTGGAACTGAGAAATGCATTCGCTGAACTGAGGAGCATTTTAGAGGCTCATAACAGAAGAATGAACAAAGTGAGGAAATAATTAGTGAACTTGAACACCAGCTATTCAAAAATGCACAGTCAGAAAAGAAAAAAGAAAAAAAGAATGAAAAGGAATGAAGACAGCCTACAAGATATAGAAAATCACCTCAAAAGACCGAATCTAAGAATTATTGGTATTCAAGATAGGGCTAGCCAAGAGCAAGGAGTAGAAAGCTTATTCAAAGAAATAATAACAGAAAACTTTCCAAAACCTGAGAAAGATATAAATATCCAGGTACAGAAATGTCTTAGAACACCTTACAGGTTCCACCCAAATAAAACTGTACCAAGGCAGATGATAATCAAACTCTCAAAAGTAAAGGACAAAGAGAGGATACTAAAGCAGCAAGAGATAGGGAGAAAATAACATATATTGGAGCTCCAATTCATCTGGCAACAGAGCTCTCAATGGAAATGATACAGGACAGGAGTTTGAGAACAGCCTGGGTAACACAGTGAGACCCAATCTCTGCAAAAATTTAAAAATAGGCCAGGCATAGTGGCTCACAACTGTAATCCTAGCACTTTGGGAGACTTTGGGAGGCAGATGCAGGATTGCTTGAGGCCAGGAGTTCAAGGCCAGCCTGAACAAAAGTGACACCCTGTCTCTTCTAAAAATAAAAAAATTAGCCAGCCACGGTACACGCCTATAGTCCCAGCTACTTGGGAAGCTGTGCTAAAAACCTTCTGCACAGCAAAGGAAACAATCAAAAGAGGGAAGATGCATCACACAGAATGGGATAAAATAATTGCAAAGTGTACATCTGACAAGGGATTAATTACCATAATATATAAGATCAAATAACTCAATTGTAAAAAAAATCTGATTACAAAATGGGCAAAAAATTTAAACATATATTTCTCAAAAGAAGACATAGAAGTGAACATGTATATTAAAAAATGCTCATCAAAGAAATTCAAATCAAAACAACAGTGAGATATCATCACACCTCAGTTAAAACGGCTTGTGTTCAAAAAGACAAGCAGTAACAGATACTGGCAATCATGTGTAGCAAGGGGAACCCTTGTACATTGTTGGTTGAAATTAACTTAGTACAGCCAGCACGGAGGAGGATATGGAGTCTCCTTAAAAAAAACTAAAAATAGAACTTTCTTATGATACAGCAATTCCACTACTGGGTATATATCCAAAAGAAAGAATATCAATCTATTAAAGAGATATCTGTAATCCTATGTTTATTGTAGCATATTCACAATAACCAAAATATGGAACCAACCTACGTGTCCATCAATAAAGCAATAAATAAAATAAGTTTGGTATATATACACAACTTAACATTATGCAGTTACACAAAAATAAAATCTTATCATTTGCAGCAAGATTGCAATCTGCAATCTGGAACTGGAAAGGCCATTATGTTAATTGAAATAAGCCAGGCAAAGAAAACCAAATATCTCATGTTCTTACTCATATGCGGAAGCTAAAAAATTACATCTCATGAAGATAGATCATAGATTGGTTGTGACAAGAGGCTGAGAAGGGGGAGGGGGAAAAGAGAAAATAAAGGATATAAATCTATTTACCACCATTAAACTGTACACTTAAAACGGTAATGATAGTAAATTATATATGTATATTTTACCCCAATAAAAAATTTTTAAAAGAATAAAAACTTCCTTAACAAGAAATAAATGGGCCAGGCATTGTGGCTCATACCTGTAATTCCAGCACTTTAGGAGGCCAATGCAGGAACATTGCTTGAGGCCAAAAGTTTGAGACTAGCCTAAGCAACACAGCAAGACCCTGTCTCTACAATAAATTTTAAAAATTTAGCCAAGTGTGGTGGCAAGTGCCTGTAGTCCTAACAACTTGGGAGACTGAGGTAGGAGGCTCAATTGAGCCTAGGAGTTCTAGATTGCACTGAACTATTAATATGATCACACAACTGTATCTAGCTTGGGAAACAGAGTGAGATCCTATCTATAAAAATAAAACAAAAATTAAGAAGAAGACATGAAGAATAAATATGGTAAAATGAAGAGAAAAAATTAATACTAATTGTGTTGATAAGTATTAATAATAATAAATATTATATACTTACATATTGTTAATGTGTGTAATAACACTAGCATATAAATCAGGAGGGAGTGAATTGTTCTAAATTTCTTTCATGGTTGTCAAGAACATAAAAGGAGCAAAAGTCATGAACATGTAAAGGCAGGGTGTCCAGAAAGTATCCAGCCATGTAATATGAAAAATACTATTAACAATGGCTGGATACTTTTTGGACAGCCCTTGTACATGTTATAATCTCTAAACTAACTTTGAAAAGGATAGCAAAAATTTTAAAATTCTCAAGCTAATGAAGGATAAAATGGAATAATTAAAATGCTCAGCTATTCTAAAAGAAAGAAAAGACATGAAAAGGAATCATCTAGCAGATAAAAAATCTTAAAGAACTTAAGATGATTTTAGGCTGCATATTAGTACTTATGTTGAATGCAAATGGACCAAATTTCCTAGATAAAAATACATTTTCAAAGTGATTAAACACACACACACAGAAGGCAGAGAGATGATATATTGAAAATGATAAAAGAGAAAAAAAAATCTGACAACTGAGAATACTATACTCAGCAAATTTATCATACAAATATGAGAGAGAAATTAAGACATTTCTAGATAAACTAAAACTGAAGGAGTTCATTACCACAATACTTGCCCTCCCAAATAATACTAAAAGCTTCCTTGGAGTTGAAGTGAAAGGATGCCAGATAACATGTAACACAGAAGTATGAGAAAATATAAAGTTCTCTAGTAAAGGTAAATATATAGATAACTATAAATCTTGTATTGCTATAATTTTGTCTTATGACCAAACCTTTAATGATTTTATAAATTTTAAAAGATGAAAGCATAAAAATAAACAAAAATCCATGTTAATGGGTACATTAATATATAAAGTTGTAATTTATGACATCAATAACCTAAAGTGGGGGAGAACAGAGCTAAAAAAAAGTTTTTGCCTGCAATAGAAATTAAATTGCTATTAGTTTAAAACAGACTGTTATAGCTTTAGAATGTTTTGTGTAATCCTCATGATTAACAACTAGAAAGAAAATATTTATAGAATACACACACAAGGAAACGAGAAAGAAATACAAATTTGACACTACGAAAGAGTCACTTTATATGTGAAGACACAGATAGGTTGAAAGGGAAAGGATAAAAAAAATATTCAATGCAAACTGTAATCAACAGAGCACAGTGGTGACTATAGCAAATAGAGACTATCAAAGAAACCCAGTGTTAGTTCTTCAAGAATATTAACAACTTTGAGAAATCTTTTGCTAGATTGATAAGAAAAAACTTTAAAAAGAGAGAAGACTCACTAAACCAGACTACATTACTTTGGCTTCCTAAGATCACACTACTAGTGAAGTTTCTTTTTCTTTTTTTTTCCTTTATGGATTGTTTTTTTTAATTTCAGAATATTATGGGGGTACAAACATTTTGGTTATACATAATGCCTTTGCCATGCCCAAGCCAGAGCTGTAAGTGTGCCCTGGAGTTCCTTTTTCAAAGTTTGTGTGTGTCTAGGATGTTATTGAAATCTCTCACTGATTTGTAAATAAAAGTTTAGACAGGTCTGACATTTGAATTCCAGCTAATAATAAAATAATTAAGTTTATTATGCCAGGCATTTTAATGAATTTTCAAAATATTTTCTCAGACTCTTAAAGTGACAAATCTTGCATAATTCTTTGTTTTATTAATTAATATTTTGATTACATTGTTTCATGTTCTAATAAGCCCACTTTTTAAATACTCAGCCACCAGGTAAAGAAATCATTTGTCCATTCATTCACCTTAACAATATTCTTTTTGTATAATTGAGAATGAAATGTGTTTTTGACGTATATCATTGGTAAAATTTAGTGATGCTTTAATCTGAAATTATATATTTATTTGAAGTCTGTTGTAGAACTATGCTAATATCTATAACTATGTACTCCTTGATACGAGATTACCCGCACTGAATCTACTTAATCACTTACAATGTGCTAGACCTCTCAGATATTCCAAGCATTTTATTTCCCCTTTGAATTAAATCTTTGTTATACCAGTGTTAAATACCAGGGAAAATTCTATTGTTGGGCTTACTTATTCCAATTGCTGCCCCTCTACTGCATCTCATTATAGCAAACTTGAATTAAATAAAAGTGCTTGAACATTGGAAAATTTTAACCCATTGAAAAAATTCATGTTTTATTTATCATATGTTATAGGGATTACATGAGACTTAAAAAAGTTAATGTAGCTAGTGTTAAAACATCTAGTTAGAAGGTAACATAAAAACTTGTAGTCACAATATTATTCTATGAAATATGCATACCTCTGTTATATTTAATAAATTTATATTAATTTTTAAACTATGTACTTTCAGTTTTCTCTCATATTAATAGTAGAATTAAAAAAAAAAAACAACCAACCAAAAAAATGCCTATGGTTGTTTAAAAATAACCACAGGACAACGGGTTCCGAGATGGTAATGTTCTTATTCCCCTTTATTTAAATCTACAAAGTAAGAGTGGCAAATTGAAAGAAACTAAGAGACTGTTACATTAAATTCATAACATGCTCTGGTACAAATAAAACATTTTTGACAAGGTAAGAAAGCAAGTGAAAATGAGGAAACGTGTGCACGTGTGTGTGTGTGTGTGTGTGAGAGAGAGAGAGAGAGAGAGAGAGAGAGAGAGAGAGAGAGAGAGAGAGAGAAACTAGCCATCTTTAGGTAGTAACCTAGTCGGCCAGTTTTGTGAAATCAACAAATTAAAGGAACATATAGATTGACATAAGTATTGGGCTATGAACTCAAAGTTTTATGAGTCATGTCCCTCATAGCCAAAATATTGTCAACCTTAATAACCATAATGTGTTAACCTAGACATCGTAAATTTTCAGATTGTTAGGGATACAAATTTTGCCAGAATTACTCAGGCTAGGGTTAGAGTACTTTTGCTTTGAATTTACATTCCTAATGATTGTATGTTAAAACATGATGCATATTATTCTATTCATTATGTCACTATCATCCCCCTACTCAGCTATTTTCTCTCCTAATATCATTATAAAGCAAAAAATTGAACAGCCGGAACATGTGATAGTAATAAATGCATCCATTACTAATAACTCCACCATCATCTAAACCATCTCTTGCAATTCTATGTTAGGTGAATAAAGTCATACAAATGCCTAAGTTATCAAATGAATATAAACTAATTTATTTGCTTTTCAACAACAAAGAAAGTCTTTATAACCAAGTCATTGTGAGAGTGCATAAAATTACACTCAAAGAAAGTAACACTTATTTTAAAGCATTATAGCTACTTAAATACAAAGCAATTAAAAATCTTCATCTCAATGATATACTGTAATGTCAAAAAGATAATCAAATTTAGAAAAGTATTTTATATGTGCTTTTTTATTTTAAATGGTATATATTTTCTTGTTTTCTGTTTTATCATATATATATACACACATATAGTTATTCTGATATAATCAGTGAATTTAGTATATGTTAGGATTTTATTTTTTTATTTTAAAATTTTATATTTATGTTAAAAATATAACAATTATTATAATCGCAGTAATATTAATTGTTGAGTACTGCATAATTTAAAACGGTACATGTAAGAATGTTGACATGCTTTATACTGATTCTGTAGCTATTTCTATGGTAGAATGAATGTTCACAACTACTAAAATAGTGGAATACTTTCAAAATTGACTTTTTTTTAGTAACTTAATATGATCTGTATTGGCATTCTTTTTTTCCCTTTCCCTAAAAACAAATCAAATAAACCAAAGGCCTATGGGTGTCTAACTTACCCCAAAACTGAAACTTAACCAATGAGGTAATTAAACCGAAAGTTAAAGAAATATGTAAAGCTAAAATGAAAGGCATAATGATATAAGGTAATGCTGTTAACATCAATACACTGTCATAAAATAAATACATGATCATTAAATGATTTTTAAAATAATTTTACCATATTCAAGATAAATGTTGATTTGCTATTTAGTTAGATGTTGATTATAAAATAGACTCCTTTTCTCAATTATCAAAAAATGACTTAATACAATGAGCATGACCAATCCATTGATTAATATGACAAGTTGCATATTCAGTATCTTATTTAAAACGCTGCATACAGATTAAAGATTTGGGAGAATCCAGGTTATGTCTAATGACTGGAGAGCAATTGGAGAGTAATTTGCCAGAGCTAATTACTTTTAGGAATTGTTCTATGCAAAAATTGGGATTTGATTATTCTCATTTCTCCTTTCTCATTTCTTTATTGCTATGACCTCTGTGATTTCTAACCACTTCTCTAAAATTTAGGAAGACAGAATAGATGTATATAAAATTAAAAGATTTTATGTCTGCTTCTTGCTTTTCAAATATATTTAAATCATGTATTTCATTACATTTATTTAGAATATTTTTATAGGAAATATGACAAAATGAATGAAAAACTTAATGTAGTTCAGGCTTCTAGGAAATGAAATGAGTTCTTTCATTTAATTTAAAGGTTCCCATGAACATTTATGAAAACTGGCAATTACTTAGACGTATATTCATTTGAATAAAACAAATTGTTTCACATTTTAATTTTCATCATCTTTTGATAACTTCAACAAGTTCCAAACTATACCTGCACGTACGAGACAGTGCATAATGACTATTTCCTGCAGGCTCCTGATCTGATTTGATCTTCTTATTTTTCTTTTCTTGAAAACTTAATTAGATCTCATTGTTTCCATCATCATTTGTAGTTTCACATTTCTAAAGTCAAATTTTTAGCTCCTTTATATCACAACTTCACTTGGATGGCTGGCTTAACAAGTTAAATATCAAAATCATATACATTTTTTTTTATTATTCCAGGGTATTGTGAGAGTACAAACATTCTAGTTACACTTTATGTCTTTGCCTCACCCAAATGTGGGTTAAAGGCATGCCCTTTTCTCCCTTTCTGGGTTCTCTATTCTGTTCCATTGGTCTATGTTTCAGTTTTTATGCCAGCAGCATACTGTTTTGATTACTATAGGGATATAGTATAATTTTTTTTTTTTTTTGAGACAGAGTCTCACTCTGTTTCCCTGGCTAGAGTGAGTGCCATGACGTTAGCCTAGCTCACAGCAACCTCAAACTCCTGGGCTCAAGCGATCCTTCTGCCTCAGCCTCCTGAGTAGCTGGGAATACAGGCATGTGCCACCACGCCTGGCTAATTTTTTCTATGTATTTTTAGTTGTCCAGATAATTTCTTTCTATTTTTTTTTTAGTAGAGACGGGGTCTCGCTCTTGCTCAGGCTGGTCTCAAACTCCTGAGCGCAAACAATCCGCCCGCCTCGGCTTCCCAGAGTGCTAGGATTACAGGTGTGAGCCACCGCGCCGGCTGGGATATAGTATAATTTTAAATCAGGAATTGTGATGTGTCCAACTTTGTTTTTCTTTTTTAGTATTGTTTTGGCTATTCTGAATGTCTTGTGATTCCATACACATTTTAGGATTGTTTTTTCTATTTTTTTGAAGAATGCCATTGGAGTTTATTTTTGATGGTAAAGAATCATGGTTTGTAATATGTTTTTTAATATATTTTTAATTGACAAATATTAATAATAATTGTGTAAATTTGTGGAGTACAATGTGATGTTGTGATCTATGTATACATTGTAAAAAGATTCAATCAAGTTAATTAACATATCTATCACCTTATCAACTTATTATTTTTTTTATGATGAGGATGTTGAAAATCTACTCTTTCAGAAATTTTGAAATATAGAACACACTATTATTAACTGTGGTCACCATGCAGTGCAATAGATCACTAAAACTTTTTTTACTTAAGCATATGATTAGGTTTTAATACTTACGTGTGAGGTGTGCCTCCCTCAAACCTTGTTAGGATGTCAGCATATCACCCATCTGTTGTGAAAAAAAAGAAAACTTACTCCCCCAGTCTAACTGAAACTTTGTACCCTTTGATTAACATCTCCCCTTTCCCCTCCCACTCCCTCCCTTTACCATCCTCTGGTACTCACCTTTCTACCCTCTGTTTCTATGAGTTCAGCTGTATGGTTTGCAAATATTTCCTCCTATTTCATGGGCTATCTTGTCATTCTGTTAATTGCTTTCTTTGATGTGCAGAAGCTTTTAAGTTTAATGCAATACCATTTGTCTACTTTTGTTTTTGTTTCTTTTGTTGCCTGTGCTTTTAGAATCCTATTCAAGAAATCATTATCCAGACTAATGTTGGGGAGCTTTTCCCCTATGTTTTCTTTTAGTAGCTTTACAGTTTCAGTTATTATATTTAAGTCTTTTATACATTTTGAGTTGATTTTTGTACATGATGTGAGATAAGGATCCAATTTTATTTTTCTGCATGTGGATATCCAGTTTTCCAAACATTATTTATTGAAAAGATTTCATTGGCTATTTGGGCTTTTCTGGTTCCATATGAATGTTAGGATTGTTTTTCTATTTCTGTGAAAAATGCCATTGGAATTTTGATGGAGATTGCATTAAATCTGTGGATTGTTTTGAGTAGCATAGACTCCAGGGGTGGTGAACCTGTGGCCTTCTAGATCCTTAAGTATAGCCTTTTGACTGAATCCAAATTTAACAGAACAAAGTTTTTTATTAAAAGGCTCTGGAAGGCCACAGTTTCCCTACTTCTGGTATAGACATTTTAATATACAATATTAATTCTTTTAATCCCTGAACATATACAGTTTTCCTTTTTTTGTATATTCTTCAATTCTTTCATACATGTCATAGTTTTCAGTGTATAGATCCTTTATTTCCTTGGTTAAATTTATTCCAAAGTATTTTATTTTATTTCATTTTATTGATGCTATTTATAGATGGAATTTTCTTAATTTATTTTTGGACAGTTTTCATTGTTGGTATATAGAAATGTTACTGATTTTTGTATGTTGAGTCTGTAAACTGCAACTTTACTGAATTTATTTATTAGTTTTAACTTTTTGTTTTGGTAGAGTCTTTAGGATTTTCTGTTTATAAGATCATGTCATCAGCAAACAGAGATAGTTTCACTTCTTTCTTTCCTACATAAATGCCTTTTATTTCTTTTTCTTGCCTAATTACTCTGGCTAATACATCCAGTACTATATTGAATAGAAGTGGAGAGTGGGCATCCCTGTCTTGTACTGGATCTTAATGGTAAAGCTTTCCATTGTTCCTCATTAATTTGGATGTCAGCCGTAGATTTTTTATAAATGGCCTTTATTATGTTTAGGAGCTTTCCTTCTATATCTAAACTGTTAAGAATTTTTATCAAGAAAGATTTTGAACTTTGTCAAATGTTTTTTCTGTGTCGGTTGAGATGATTATATGGTTTTTACTTGTCATTCTCTTAATGCAATGTATTAATATCACATTGATTGATCTGTGTATGTTAAAGTAGATTTGCATGCAAGGGATAAATCCCACTTGGTCATGATGTAGAATCTTTTTGATGTGTTGTTGAATTTGGTTTGCTAGTGTCTTATTGAGAATTTTTGCATCAATATTCTTCAGAGATACTGGCCTGTAGTTCTTTCAGTGTCTTAGTCTGGCTTAGGTATCAAGTGGTGCTGGACCCATAAAATGTGTTTGTAAGTATTCCTTCTATCTCTATTTTTTGGAAGAATTCATAAATTATTGCTAATAATTCTTTTTGCATATTTGTCAGAATTCAGCTCTGAAGCCATCTAGTCTTGGACTTTTCTTTGTTTCACGGTTTTTAATTACTACTTCAGTTCCTTTATTTATTTGTTTATCTATCTATTCAAGCTTTCTATTTCTTCCTGATTCAGTCTTGGTAGGTTATATTTTTCCAGCAATTTATCTATTTCTTCTAGGTTATCCAATCTGTTGATCTATAATTATTCATAATAGTTTCTTATGAGCCTTTTAATTTCTGAGGTGTCTATTGTAATGTATCCACGTTCATTCTTGATTTTTTGTTTCTTTAAGTCTTCTCTCTTTTTTTCTTAGTCTAGGTGGGGGTTTGTCAAATTTGTTTATTTTTTCAAAAACCAAATCTTGGATTTATTGATTTTTTTCTATATTCTTTTGTTCTTTATTTGATTTATTTCTGTGCTCATTTTTATTATTTCCTTCCTTCTGCTAACTTTCAGTTTAGTTTGTCCTTCTTTTCTAGCTCCTTGAGGAATAATGCTTGTCTATTTACTTGGGGTTTTTCCTCTTTTTTAAAGAAAGCATTTATTGCTATAAATGTGTTTGTCTCTTGTGACAGTTTTTAACTTAAAGTCTATTTTATCTGATATAAGTATAGCCACTGCAGCTCTCTTTGGGTTACTATTTGCATGGAATATTTTCTTCTACCTCTTCACTTTCAGGCTGTGTGTCCTTAAAGTTAAGATAGGTCTCTTGTAGCAAGCAAATAGTTAGATTTTTTTTTTATCCATTTAGCCACTGTGTGTCTTTTGATTGGAGAATTTAGTCCATCTGCATTTAAGGTTATTATTGATAGGTAAGGTATTACTCCTGCCATTTTGTCAATTGTTTTCTGGATCTTTTGTTCCTTTCTTCCTCTCTTGTAGTCTACTTTTGGGGTTTGGTGTTTTGCTGTACGCTAAGCTTTGATTCCTTTCTCCTTCTTATCTGTGTATCTACCATAGCTTTTTTCTCTGTGGTTACCATGAGGTTTAGTTTTGAACAAAAACAGTAAGTTCTGTCTTGGGTGAGCTCATATAGCTGCCATCCCTCATATATGGATGGCAGCAACTGTATCTTCTTAGTTTTTTATTATTATCATAGAGGGCAATGTAGAGAGTCTCAATAATTGCTTGTTAAATCTACTGTGCCTTTCTCAGATTTTAAGTGTTGTAATTATACTGAAATTAATTTCTTCAAACCTTTTCTCTTTTTTGGATTTTTTTAGATCAAGTCCTGTGAGTGGTACTCACTGTTTTCATGGCTCTGGGTATGCTTTGTCAAGTAGATTTCTAAGAGTTGCACCAACTAATATTACCGTAGCAATGTATAAATATAGTAATTTCATTGCAACTTTGGCAGAATTAGCTATTATCATTAAAGCATAGTTTTTGTTAACTTAATACTCTAGGTAGGAAATGACATACCACTGTTTTAACAAGCATTTTTTTCTTACTATCCTGGTTGAACCTTTCCCATTTTGATGTATGTTTCTTTTCATATGAATAATCTTTTAGTTTTCTAAGATTTTTGGCGATTTACCTACTGATTTCTTAGTATTTTTCTTACTAAATTGAGTGATCTCTTTATATAATAAATGTATTATACTTTTTTATCTTTCTTATTTACTGCAAACTTTTTTTACTATATGCCGTTTTCATTTTTTCTTTAGCCTTTCTTTACTTGTACCAAAGTTTTCCCATTCTTATGTAGTCAAGTAAATTGATCTTCTAGTGATTTTTTCCCCCTTTGTCTTCAAAGCTTAAAACATTATCACAATTGGCTCATTTTGAAGATGGATTAAAGTCTTGAGAAATTTGAAAACATAGTGGAGAAAGTCTAACAACATAATTGGAAATAAAATTACAATAACTTATTCTCCATCTGTTGCCTCATTCTTCTAATTTAATAAATCAGGTAAGCTCCCCTCTTGAATATCTACCACAAGAATAGATCTAGTTGGTGGGAAATAAACAGGAAAAAAGTTCATCTCTGCTACTATCTTCCCTCATGTTCCCATTCATTTTGTACCATATTGTTAAATTGTTCTATAGCATCAAGCCGTCACTTTATTACATATGAAATAAGATCTGAACTTTTGGCCTGTGCATTCAAATTCAAAAGAAATTTCTTTCATTTTTTTTGCCTTTATGTAATGTTTTAATTCTACGTCAATTGCCTAATGCCAAATAAACATTGCCCAATACTCATTTATTTAACAGTGATGGAGCTTCTACCATGTACCAATAAAATGTTAGAAATAAGCAAAAATAATCCCTGCCTTCAAGGAGCTCATAGTGTAGTCAGCTCCCTCCTCCTGGAATATTTCTTGAATTCACCTGCTTCTAGAGCCTTGCTCCATTTGCTCAGTATATTTGAATATTCTTAGAACTTAAATATTCCTTCAAAGCACTACCTATTTTTTAAAGCCCCCATTCAAATTCCACTCTCTTTAATAAACATTCTCTGTTCACTGCACCCCTGGTAGAATGAATCACTCTATTACAAACATCCCCAAAGAATGATGTTTTATATCTATTATGATATTTGATTTTTATGAGCTTCATAATAGAGTTATTGATGTATTCCTCTATCTCCTCCACAAGGTTATGACACTCATGACAATAGCAATTGGATCTTATTCAATTTTGTATACCTCATTGTGTATAGCAAGGCCTTTACCCATGGTAGGAAATAGTAAATATTTGTAGTTTTTTTTCTGTTCATCAGATTGAAAGCTTGAAATCCAAGATTGTAATCAGAATC
The DNA here is from genome assembly GCA_963575035.1 of Avahi laniger. Classification (NCBI taxonomy): domain Eukaryota; kingdom Metazoa; phylum Chordata; class Mammalia; order Primates; family Indriidae; genus Avahi; species Avahi laniger. Next base: position 32,028 of record CAUYSK010046197.1, read on the forward strand.
AACTCCTCCAGTATAGAATCACAATTATTATGACTTTTGCCATTTTCCAATTTATATATTTATTAAGAGACTGTAGAGATGCTATGCTTTCCTCATGACCCAAATTTAGTATCCAGTATGTGTTCAATAAGTGTTCTTGACTCATAAGCTGAAAGGGTGTTGTTAAATCTGTGTAGAGAACCTACAATAGTATATATTATCCACTTACTCTTTCATCTATTTCTGTATTTTTACAATTTTTAAAAATGGCATAAAACATCATTTAACTAGTTGAGCTAGTGGATAATTGATAAACCAGTTTTATGACTGAAAATCTTGCTTTAATACCATGCAAAGTGTTAACATAACTTCCTGTTTTTGTCATTTGCTAAAAGGGTTTATTTCGCAACTGCCAAGTGGCAAAGGGGTTTTGGCTCTTTCCATTAAGTATTAATAAAACATCCTGTAATACAGACCTCCTTTACCTGGCTCATCTGGGAGTTGTTTGGAAGATATCTATTTATTTCACTTAAAGTTTGTTACATCCTTCCATTTCTTCGGCAAATCCCAGGGCACCATCATGGCCCAGAAATGTTGATGTTCATTTGTTTAGACACTTAAGAAAGATTACTCTTTGCTGTCAGTGTCAGAATGTGTCAAAAGTGGGGTCCCTCTTTTATTTTTACTTGGCAACCCTACGAATGAAGACAATCTGATATTTCTAATGAAAGTGACTTTTATAAACAAGCCATATCTCACTGTTTGCTTGACCAAATACCAAGGCCAATCCTAGGAAAAATTGGGAAGCTGAGAAAGTTTCTTTTTAGTTCTTGCCCAACATTGTTTTCACAGCCACTTTGCCATTTTGGAGAGCACCCCTTATTGTGGGACTTGCCTATTCCTTCCTTTTGTGTCCTTCTATCCAGACTTCTACCTCTGACTTTTATTCTGTTTATTCTACAGCCGTCTCTCTATCTTCTTCTGCTTTTCTCAGCTCCTGCCACCTTAATACGGAAATAAATAAAAAATGTTTTCTGATTTCTTACTGTGACCCTGGCACTGTACTAAGCACCTCATATGTATTATGTCACCAATTCTTCAAGCAATCCCATGAGGTGGCTATTATTATCACTATCATTTTTCAAACAAAATAACTGTGTCTTGGTGAGTTTGAAAGATCCGCCCAAGGTCACACTAGTGTGGCAGATGGTAATGTCCACAGATGGCCACAACACTGTCTCTCATCCTGCATGTTCTTTTCACAATGTGACTGTGCCATTCCTTCCTTTAAGGCGTTGGATCTATGTCCCTTCCTTTTGAATCTAGGTGGGCTTATAATGACTCCACCTAACGGAACATGGTTCATGTGATATTGACTTCTGCATCTAGAGATACAGGCATTGTAGTTTCTGCCTTGATCACTGGAACATTTGTGCTCAGAGCCCTGAACTGCCCTGTGAGAAGTCTCATTCCTCTGAGGCTGTTATATTGTGAAGAAGCTGAGACACATGGAGGGGTCAAGTGCAGATGCTCTGGTTGGCAATCCCACCCTTTAAGTCATTTCTTTTTTTTTAAGGAAAAGAATGATATTTTATTTCTTGTTTCTGTTGTTGGGAGGATCGATCACAATACAGAGAACAGCAGTCAGGTCATAGCGGCACAGTGTGGTTAGCTTCCAGGGGACCACGGAGGACAGAAAGGGTGGGATCTGGCTTGCGTTCCGGCTCTCGTTATGACCTTCGACCTTTTGCTCTTCCCTCTGCAGCAGCACAGGGCTGCGGGAGCTGCTGGCTGGGTCTCTACCTGCCTCCTGCACTGATCTGAGCACTCACAGGCAGAGCAAAGGATGCAGGGGTTGTCTCTGCTGCCTGACCAGGGTTCTCCCTCTGCCCATCTCAGCATGCCGGTCCCGACACAGTGGGAACCCCTCAATCGTGCAGAGACCAACTTCAGGGACAGGAGTGTGAGTCCAGATGAGCTGGGCTACGGATTGAAGTCTTGGGAGCAGGGAAGGGTTCCCGCAGCCGGGTCACCAGTAGGCTTTAAGGCGCCATTTTGTGCACTGACAAAGATGAAGTCGCTTGAAAGTGACGTGCAACACAGCGTATTTAAATACTTCGGGCGGGGGTGTGACCTGAAGAGCGACGGTCACGGGGAAGGCGGGGCCTCCCTGGAGACGCCAAAGCCCTGAGAAGGCAGTGGGCGGAGCTCCTGTGTAAGGAACAGATGCTGCATAAAAAAGAGCTGCGTAAAAACATTTGGAGAAGTAAACACCTAGTACAACGATGTTTTATCCAAAAGCAAATTTCTATTGTCTCTGCCATCCAAATCTGAGGGAAGTCTTTTTTTTTTTTTAAGACGTTCATGCAACTGCCAGGACCTAGCGCCCCGGCAGCGACTGAAACTCGCGCGAGAGCAAGCAAGGTTTGGTACAAAGATTGGAAACTGTGATGGACGCCTAGAGGGCCAATCACGGCGACGTGAAGGCAGGAATAATGGAGGTTAAAGGTCGAACGGAAGTTCCCGAAGCTTCTGGTGGCCGGGCTGGCTGCGTGCTATGGCTAAGCATCATCCAGATTTGATCTTTTGCCGCAAGCAGGCTGGTGTTGGTGAGGCAGCGCCCTGCCCTCGGTTGTCTGGGTGGGCGTGGTATTGGGAGCTGGGGGATCGGGAGTTCCCATCTTCTCCGTAGGATCTTGCCTCGGAGGCGCCATGTTTTCCGCCTCACAGTCGCGGAGCCAGTGGGTTTGTGGCCTCAGATGAAAGAGGGCGGGGGCCCGCGTGCTGGGAGTCAGAGACAGGCAGCTGGATGGGGTCCAGGCCAGGTCCGGAGAAACTTGTTACAGATTGCCCAGGACCTGGGAGGGATTCAGCAGGGTGATCGGGTCTCTGGGTTTGGTTCAGATCGAAATATATGAGGACAAGATGGCCATCCCGCAGGGCTTACTGCAGTCCTTGCTCGTGCACTTACCCTCTTCGTCAAAACCGTTATTCTGATTGTACTTTTTATCGTCTTTGATCTCGCAGCCATTGGAAGACTGTGTGAAAAATGTGAGTGGAACACGCCCTGCCTACACCCACCCCTCCCACTCCCTCTCCCAGTTGCCGTGGAGCCAGCAAAGGTGCCACAGAGGGCTTTGAATAGATGTGCTTGGAAGTATGTGAACACTGCCAGAATACAACCAAAGGCCCCCTAGATCGCCCCACTCCAACCGGCACATTTTAAACACTATATTTAGGTTTTAAGAACATCTCTTGCTTTGAACAGGAAGAATTGCCAGAATAACGTGATTCCTCCCCAGCACACAGTTTATTGCCATCAATTACATAAACTTAATATCTCCCAGGTGCTATTCTAAGCTCTTTACATATTAATTGGTTAATTTTTTTGTGGGCTAATTAATTTATTCCATGTTGAGGGGATTGAGATGGACACTGTATAAGCCGAGTTTTGTTTTTTGGGGTTTTTTTTGAGACAAGAGTCTCACTCCGTTGCTCAGGCTGGAGTGCCATGGCGTCAGCCTAGCTCACAGCAACCTCATACTGCTGGGCTCAAGCGATCCTCCTGTTTCAGCCTCCCGAATAGCTGGAACTACAAGCATGCGCCACCATGCCCGGCTAATTTTTTCTATATATTTTTAGTTGTCCAGCCAATTTCTTTCTATTTTTAGTGGAGACAGGGTCTCGGTCTTGCTCAGGCTAGTCTCGAACTCCTGAGCTCAAACAATCCACCGGCCTCGGCCTCCCAGAGTGCTAGGATTACAGGCATGAGCCACCGTGCCGGCCTATAAGCCAAGTTTTGTGATGCCAAATAGAGGAGGGACCTAAAGTCACTGTCAAAAGGAAACTATTGTATTTCCCCATGGCAGGGGAAGGGCAGAGGACTTGAAGTACTTGCTAGTGAAGATGACTCCATTCTCTTTTCCTTACAGGTGACGGCAAGTGTGTAATCTGTGACTCCTATGTGCGTCCCTGCACCCTGGTGCGAATATGTGATGAGTGTAACTATGGCTCTTACCAGGGGCGCTGTGTGATCTGTGGAGGCCCTGGAGTCTCCGATGCCTATTATTGTAAGGAGTGCACCATCCAGGAGAAGGATGTGAGTGTATACAAAGCTTTCCATCTGAGATCTTTCTTCCTTTTATTTAGTACCAGTTTGCCAACCACAGCAATCTCCTGTGGTCTGTGGAGATTACTGTGTTCAGCTATTCACCTAGGTTATAATTTCTTCAAGTTCTGTGAGGCAAACTGGGTGTAGTCCAATAAAAGGTACTTATTTTGCACCAAGGGCAAAATTGTAAGAAAATCAAATCTTTGTCAACACCAGCAATTAGGAGAGCCCTCTCTCTAGTCCTTTAATATCTCTGTGATGATGATTATTCGTAAACAGCATCCTGCATTTGTAAGTCCTAGCACAGCCCATGGCATGTAATAGCCACTTAATAATTCTCTTGAATCTACTATCCATTAAGCACTCTTTGGGTAGATGTGGTGACAGAGTTGAGTTTGGGACAATTCAGGTTGATTTTAGCTTTAAGTAGCTAAAGAACACCTTTGGTTTAATATTACAGAATTGATTGCAGGTTTGCCTCATGATATTTTGTCCCTTGACATTGTGTAGTGACAATGGCTAGTTGTGATCATTCAACTCCCTGAGCCAAACAAATGCCAGGAGAGAGGGCTTGTAGACCAGTGCGGAAGGCAAGTTTTACCATTTTCTTTAGATTAGTACTGGGGTTCTTGGAGGGGCAGAAGGAGGACCATAAATCAGCTTGTTTTCTTCTTATGACAAAAGAAAAGGTCATCTCTCAGGCTAGACAAGCCTGAAAAATAAATATAAAAGGAATTACAATATAGTCACACTAGTCTAATAGTGGGTACCCAGATACCTAATTTAAGATAAGGCAAAAGATACATAATTCTTCATATTCCCATGAGCTACAAATAGGTAGTTTGTGGATGTTACCTCCTTTGTTCCTTACAATAACCTTGTTAAATAGGGATTGTTGTTGTCATCCTCATTTTACAGTCCTTCTCCCAGCTAGTAAGTGGAAAGCCCAGGCCATCTGACTAAACCTTGTCATGTTCCCATTACACCGTGCTGTTCTTTCATAAATCCTTTTGGGGATGTGCCCATGCTGAAGGAAACAGCCTCACCACCTCAGCAGTCCGTGCATCTATATCCTGCTACCCCAGGAATGGGAGATACTAGACAGAATAAGACTCTTTCTTACACCATTAAATCTGCTATTGTTTAGGGAGATGAGAAAGGTCCTAAAGTACCAAAAAATAATTTCAGTTGGTGATTTGAACGTTCTCCTGCTATAAACCGTGATTTGTATTTACCTTTGACCTCAAGTCATACTCTGCTTTCTAGAAATGCAGACCTGGTCCACCAGCTAGGTTATGTTCCATTAGAGCCAGGACTTTGGTTTGTATATTTGTCTCTCCTTTCCATAGGACTTTGTACAGTGCCTGACATGTAGTACAAACATAGTTCTTGGGTTTTGGTACTGCTCCTATAAATCCCCCCATAAAAGTCCCCCCACAGGGTATCTGGTACATAGTGGGTATTTGGTAATTACTTCTAGTGTATAAAGAGTGAAACCATGGTAAGGTAACAGCAATGAAGAGAAGGTACAAACAGTTCTAAAGCTAGCCAAAGAGTCCATTTAAAGCAACATTTTCTTGAATTTTTGCATGGTTGTAGATAGAGTTCTCATCTGGCATGAGCTTGCAACCAGAGAATGTCTAATAAATGTTAATTGCCCTCTGACTCGTCTGCAGGTGGTGTGTGACCTGATACCTTTAGATCCTCGTGCCTCATTCTGTCCCTGAGAATTATTCTAGACATCACTTCCCCTACTTCACATTATACAAGAATGTTCTGAGGATATTTGAGATGGCATCTAGCTCACATTTATTCAGCACTAGTTTCCAAAGAACACAAAGCAGTCCAGTGATATGATCCAGCGTCTCAGCCTTACAGATCATGATGTAGATTAAGTGGCCAAGGCTTTTTCCTACGCAGAAATCTTCCTACAACCAGAGCAACTCCCATTATGTTCTCTTCCTGCAACTTTCATAATTTATAATGGAATTAGACCAGTAAGCTAAGCTAGGTATTCTCATTTATAGTTTTTCAAAGCCACAAGAATAACCAGGAGTCACGGATAATACCTATAATATTTGTGGCTGTTGCTACCAGAGGACTAATTTGTAGTTTCTTATGGTGTGGTGTCATATCCATCCCCTTAACCATTGATTCCTTTACTCCTTTTACTTACCATTTTCCTCAATTCTCCCAACCAGAAAATAAGGAAGGAAAATAGCAGTAACATTTATGAAGTTCTTGCCATGTGACAGGTACTGTGCTGAACATTCTTTTCCAAAAGTTCTATGTGATACAGAGGAGGAAGCTAAGGCCATAACTTGGCCCAAGGTCACATGGCTAATGAGTGACAGATCCAGCACTAGAACCTAGGTCTATCTGACTCTTGTGTTTCTCAACCTTCTTTTTTCTCCCATTATTGCCTCCCTGCCAAGGAGAAAAGTTAAAATTGAATTTACATTAATTAAACTTTATTCCTAACAAGAGAAATTACATACTAAGGAGTAAGATTTTACTGGGTGGGGGTGAGCTTTAGGTTGCAAATCATTGTAATATTGAAGATGTTTTCTCTGTCTTGGGGCAGTGCCAGGTTGAAGATGCATCTAACTCAAAGCACTTGTTCTTACCAACTCACTGTATTGCTTTTCTCAGGCTAGTTAAGAATGTGCCTTTGAGCCAGCTGTGGTAGCTCATGCCTATAATCCCAGCACTTTGGGAGGCTGAGGCAGGAGGATCACTTGAGGCCAGGAGTTCAAGACCAGCTGGGCAACATAGCAAGACTCTGTCTCTACAAAAAAAATAAAAAGTAAATTAGCCAGGCTGGTGGCATACACCTGTAGTCCCAGCTACTCAGGAGGATGGTTGAGCCTAGGAGTTTGAGGCTGCAGTGAGCTATGATGGCACCACTGTACTACAGTCTGAGCGACAGAGCAAGACTATGTCTCTAAAAAAAAAAGAATGTGCCTCTCCCTTCTTTTGCTGTTGCTACCATGCTCCTCTCCCCATTTAAGTGAACAGCAGAGCAATTAGATAGATGAAAAAAAAATTTTGAAACTTCTCAAAATTAATTCACAGTTACCATTCTCAGCAACTTCCTGAACCATAGTAAAGTTTTGGGTTTTGCCTCTGGGAAGTCCTGTTAGAAAAAAATACCAGACTGAAAGGCAGAAACCCCATGTTCAGGTCTTGACTTTGCTGCTAACATGCTATGTGTGGCTTTAGGAAAATCACCAAAAAAATAATAATCTGTATTACTTCATGGATCCATATTCAGAGGTAGGTACTTGAAGTTCTTTAAAAATGAAGTTTCAGATAGAAAATGTGATGCTATTGTTAAGTCCTAAACTGGTTTACATACTCTGGCTTTTTACATCATTGCTATTCATTAAACGGTTGCCAAGAGAATGAACAATGTTTCACCTTCGAGTTTCTACTAATAAAGCAGGTCTTTACCTGGTAGAAAGAATCACAGAAAATAATAGAAAAAACATCTATAAAAAGAAAAATAAAGCAGATCTTTCCACTGCTCCACCCATTTATCATTCCTTGTTACCACTGGTAAGAAATAGAGCTGTTGGCTAATTTTCAGTAATAATGTTTTTCAATTTTGATTTTTTAAAAATTGCGTTTTCCCACATTTCAGTTCTATACAGATTTCCTTTTAGTATGTTGTATTTTACTTAATGATTTTTGTTGGTTTTAAAGTATTACTTGAAAGTCCTCAGTTTTTCTCACTGGTTCAGAGTAATTTTTGTAGCTTGTTTTCCTGCCACACAACAGACTGGATAGAAACAGCACTTTTGAGGAAAGAAACCCAAAGTCATTGAGTCCTCCATAGTGGTTGCTGCAGAAGCCCAACTGAGGTTTCTCCCAGTGATGTTTTAGTGGACATGTTTTAGTTTAATGAAAACAAGCACTTGATATCTTAGAGGGACTCAAAAAGTCTTTTGTGAATGATTACAAACCTTCACTTGGCCATCTAGTGTCTACTTTTTCTGAAATTTAGGAATTAAGTGATCGTCAAACATATTTACTATGGGTATTCCATTGAAGTCACAGCAGCCTAAAATAAAAGCTCCCTGTGCTGGAATGGGGAGGTCTGTCCGTCCTCTGGGAGGATTGATGAAGTTTGAAATTTCTTAGTTTTCAAGTGGACAATTGCTAAAAGAGCTCTTGCCATTAGGCAGACATTGCAGATATTTTTTCTTTTTTTTTTTTTGAGACAGAGTCTCACTCTCTTGCCTGGGCTAGAGTGCCGTGGCGTCATCCTAGCTCACAGCAACCTCAAACTTCTGGGCTTAAGCGATCTTACTGCTTTAGCCTCCCGAGTAGCTGGGACTACAGGCATGCGCCACCATGCCCAGCTAATTTTTTCTATATATTTTTAGTTGTTGAATTGATTCCTTTCTAATTTTAGTAGAGATGGGGTCTCGCTCTTGCTCAGGCTGGTTTCGAACTCCTGAGCTCAAACAATCTGCCCACCTCGGCCTCC